>JBBYHL010260818.1:0-25460 GCA_038381835.1 Adansonia madagascariensis
ATCGAGAGCCAAAGGTTTGGCTAAAAAGTTCCTCTTTTGTTTAGCCTTGGTCCGAGTCTAAGGGGGGTTTAGGTAATGGGTATAAGCCCAATAGATTATGAGGTGTTCAAATGGCTAAATAAAAGCATTTCAAATTGGGTTAGAAACAGAGGACAATGTTGCATCATTTCTCTTTCCGAATTTATTTTGAGCTTAACTGAAGGTCTAGAGGGGTAAATGAGGTGCCATTAGAAAGATAACCCAATGAAGATTAATGTAAAAATATTACAAAAATCCTGGGAAATCACTTTCTAGATGGAATTAATTTTTTATTTCAACCTGTCTCGACACTAGCAACATGTACATGGTAAAGGTGTGATGGATTTTGAAAAATCATTTTGGATTCATTTGAAATTATTAAAATGCTTTATTATACCTTCCCAAGAAAGGAATTTCATGAACTCTATGGGAAAAAATTCAAGGGATTCAAAAATGTTGTTTGTTGGGTTGAAACAGCCGAACAATAGACAGCTTGTTGGATATAGGGGTTTTGGATAGCAAAGATTCAAAAAATTGTAACTATTTCATCCGAGATGATCTAAAGGTGAATAAGATATCATTCGAAAGGTAATTCGAAACTCTTCTAGGGAAAAATACCAATACATTCTGGATAAATCATTTTTTAGTTTTAAATAATTTTTCAAAACCAGAACACTATGCTACTAGAACAAAACAAGAGAGGTGTTCGGTATTTTTGGATTTTCATTAGGTTGAGCTCGGGCCATGGATGTTTGAACATCCGTAACCAAGATAAGGGGTTGACATAGGCATCATGAGTTCATTTCATAATCTCATAGTAGTTTGGGATGATGGAATAACCCATTGAGCATGCCATCATAAGGGTGTTTGGCTAAAGACCAAGGATACATAATTTTCAACTAAAAGACTTCATTTCATTTTTTGAAAACTAGTATTCTTATACTCGTTGTTCCATGAATCCAAAACTCATGAATCCAAGGTTGGAAAGCTAACTTCACAAAAATCTTAAACTCATGTTATTCTCCATGTGTAGAGATAGCATGTGCTTAACTTGGGGATTTTTTTTTTGAAATCGAGTTTTCTAGCGTTTAAATAAGCATCTCAACACAACCAAAGTGCCACAAACATAATATAAAACATGGAGAACATAGATGCACAAGCAAAGATGACATTTTTCAAAGAAAAGATAGAAAAAATGCATGGAGATGATAGATAGATGCATGAACATACTTAGGATGAACATGTTTAAAAAAGACTTTGCTAGAAAAGGCATTTTTATTTCATAGAACCTTTCAAGCTGCTAGGAAATGTACGGGCATACTTATGACATGTTAGGATGCATGCTTTAAACATGAGATGAAGATGTGGATGTGGAAGGAACATGGCAAGGTTACATGGACAGAGGCTATTATGGTGATGAAAATCCAAAAGAAAATGCTTAGTTAACCTAATAGCATGAAGGCACCAAGAAGAACATCAAGATCCTAAACTACCATAACCAAAGCCACAAAAATGCATGGAAGTCCTAGGGTAAGCATAAAAACATAAAAAGGTTTACTAAGATGATGTTAATGACAAGACAGGAAATATAAAGATCAAGGTAGAGGGTATATACCAAAAACTTAAACTTCCCTTTCTCTTAGAACAGTGGCTATACGCTCAATTTCTTCTTTCTCCTTGCTATTATTTAGCAAGAAAAGGATGAAAAGAAGTAGGTTTTTCTTGGTATGGTTGATGGTAAGGCTTTTTAAGGATCAAAATTTGTGTAAAGTTCGGTTCTTAAAGGTTTTTCAGTGGTGGTTTAGGGTAGCTACGGGAATAGAGTATGGAAGTCAATGAAACAATGTTTTTAGAAGTGTTTTTAGGGCTGAAAATGGCTGGAGGATTTGTGGGGATGGGTGAAGAGTTTTCTGTAATTGCTGAAGAGTTTTTTTATAGCTGGGAGCCTCTTTTTTTTTTTTGAGGTAGCTAGTTTTCTTTATCTTCATGCTTAGCCAATGGTTTTAGGAGATAAACCAAGGGCATTGTTAGGTTTTCTTTTCTGCCCAAAGAGACATCCAGGTAACGTGCTCAGTCTACCTCCCCATTGCTATTATTTCTACCATGCTGAGAAAGTAATCAAAAAGGCTGCAACAGCCTCCCAACTGCAGATATGCCTGCCACCCTTTTTACCACCATATCTCTTATGAAAGTGACCTTTGGCATTGGTTGCTTGGGCCCTAAACTTGTTTAAATCTGGTCATTGGCCCAAAGCTAAGGTTTATAATGCTTTATGATGGTTTCTTGGTGCTAAAAACATGTTTGAATCAGATTTTTGAAGGTTGAAAAATGGTTTGAGCAAGGCAAAATGCCTTACTATATTGATACAAAGCATGTTGCATCGATACATAAGGTAATTTTTTTCCTGTGTATCGATACTAAGAACAAAAATTATTTCTAATCTTGAGACTTTAGAGCCATGTATCAATACTCTATGGACTTATATTGATACTCATGCTTCTGTATCGATACATTTCGCCAAAATTCACAACTTTAGCTATTGCCAAGACTTGTATCGATACAATTATGCTAGGTATCGATACCAAACACTCATGTATCAATACTACACATGGAAATTCAAAATTTTGGTAACGTGAAAGCCTCGTGATAGCGTTTAAGCACCCATATGACCCACATATACCTTAGGTTCCTTGAGTTATCTTATCTTGGTCATAAAAAGATGAAAATTGGCTCGCATACTCACCTGAACGACTCCAATGACACCTTGAAAATAACCTCTGATGCCTTATTTTTGCATTTTTCTTTAAAATGGTCCATAGGCATTTTAGACCTTCCTTAAAAAAACTTTGTCATCAGGTAATGATCACCCCTAGCTTTATTTCTATTTTTTTATTTTTTCATATTTTACTTAACTCCTAAGATACTAAAAACCGATCCAAACAAAATGAGGTGTCTACAGCTGCTCCTCTTTGATCGTTGCTAAGTATTAGGAATAAGGCAAAGATAAATAGACATCATTTTATTCAGGCAGTGTATTAGGCTATTTTTTTGAGTGGGAAAGTAAAGGTGTTTTGCTCTTTGAGGACTAAAAGAAAAGAAGTGCCACTAGCTCATGTGGGCTTAAAAGCAATAGAAAAGGCATCTTGTTCTTTGAGAACTAAAATGAAAGGGGTGCTACTAGCTTGTATGGGCTCAAAAGAAAAAGAAAATATGTCTTGCTCTTCAAAGACTAAAACAAAAAGGGTGCCGCCAGTTTATGTAGGCTTAAAAGAAAAGGCGTCTTACTCATTGAAGACTAGAATGAAAGAAAAGGTCTTGCTCTTTGAGGACAAAGAAAGAAAACATCCTGCTCTTTAAGGACAAAGAAAGGAAATGTCCTACTCTTTGAGGACAAAGAAAGAAAAGGTCCTGCTCTTGAGGACACGAAAAGGAAACGTCCTGCTATTTAAGGACAAAAAAGAAAGAAAAGGTCATGCTCTTTAAAGGCAGGAAAAGGAAATATCCTGCTCTTTAAAGATAAAAAAGAAAATATCCTACTCTTTAAGGATAAGAAAATAATACATCCTGCTCTTTAAGGACAAAAAAAAAGGTCCTACTCTATGAGGACAAAGAAAGAAAATGTCCTACTCTTTAAGGATAAAGAAAAAAAATGTCCTGCTTTTGGAAAACAAAGCAAGAAAATGTCCTGCTCTTTGAGGTTTTTTGAGGACAAAGAAAAAAAACATCATGCTCTTTGAGGAGAAAAAAAGGAAACATCCTGCTTTTTAAAGACAACGAAAAAAGTCCTGCTCTTTGAAGACAAAGAAAAATAGGTCCTCCTCTTTGAGGACAAAGAAAAAAAGGTTCTGCTCTTTGAGGACAAAGAAAGAAAAGGTCTTGCTCTTTAAGGAGCAAAGAAAGAAAATGTCATGCTCTTTGAGGATAAGAACAAAGAGGTCCTACTCTTTGAGGACAACAAAAGAAAATGTCCTAGTGTTGAGATTTTATACTTTTCTTAGACGATTTTCAATAAGCTTGTGATGTCAAAGGTACTTACCTAAGATTTTTTAAGGTTTTTAGAAACAAAAAGTTGCAACTTGCACTCTTTACTGATTTACCTTTTATGTAGGGATTGGGACCTAAAAGATGTTAAATCTTGTAGAATGTATGAGAATGCGTATGCATGTTTAAATGATGCAAAAGTGGTGTTTCTAAAGGTAGAATTCGTCAATTTTGGATCTTTCTTACATCTGATAAGGTGGCTTCTTATCCCGATGACTAATGATGGTAATAAGAGGATTATGAAATCAGATGATTTATATTGGAAGGCTTTAGCTATAAAGAGCTCGTTAGCAAGCATGAGTGGTGCTTCTTTGCCAATTTTAACTCTAAAGAGCCTCTTTGACTATTTAAACGTGTTGAACCCTGGTTGTTTGGGTGCTAATCGAAGTAGGATTTTAGCCTTTCTTCTTCATGATAGGCTTTTCTAAGGGTAGAGTTTGAACACTTTTCAGGATACAAGATCAAAGAAGATAGGACTCACCACGGCCCTAAAGTTCATTTTTGGTCTTTAGACGTAACAAAAATTCTCGTAAAGTTTGATCTTTCCAAGCAATGCTATGAAATCCTGTTATCAATTTTGTTCATTTATTAAGCATTATCAATTAAATGGTAAACATGAGGCAACATGGAATACAGGGTTTAGAAATCAAGCAATTGTATTCTCATTCGCTTAAAAAATTTTGAAATACAAAAGAGCCAAAAGAAGTCTGCCCTGTCAATTGGCTTCGATGCTGATGACATGAATTTTTCACTAAATGCTTTCGAAGACTTTCTCTCGAGAAAATGATCCTTATGGTGTTGGACAAATCATAAAAAGATTCCTCAAAATGGTGGGAAGGAGGCCTCAAAGTTACTTATTTTTTATTCTCTAAGTGCAGGTGTGGATGAGGTTTTATCAACATAGAATAGATGGGTAAGTTATGATTTGGTGTCTTCGTCAGAGTTATGAATATAGAGAAGATTGGTTTTAGGCTGATGATGGTTTGGGCTTGACTTGGTTTGAATAGGTTTGGTTACTTACGCTGCCCTCTCAGGTTTTCTACTTAAGTTGGTTTTTTTTTTATTGCTTTTTTGTTGTTTTTTTTTTTAAGAATGGTGGGCAAAGGGCTAATAGAATGCCCTTTCGGGTTTTCATCTTAAAGTCCTTTTAGGCATAGTATCTTTTTACGTAATCAAAGTTCACAAGATTGGGTAGGTCATTGCCATCCATTTTGGTTAAGATTAAAGCTCTTTCAGAGAATACACACTTCACCACGTATGATCCTTCCTAATTTAGGTCTATTTTCCATAAACATCTTTATGGATTGGGAGAATTTGCTTAAGCACCAAGTAACCTTTTCAGAACTGACGAGGATGGACTTTTTTGTCATGGGCTCTTATCATGCGCTTTTGATACATTTGCCCATAATAGATAGCTTTGATCTTTTTCTCTTCAATGAGATTGAGCTGCTTATATCAATTTTTAACCCACTCAGCCTCCTCACATTGTGACTCCATTAAAACTCTAAGGGAAAGGATTTCAACCCTAATAGGTAGGACAACCTCCATGTGATAAACAAGGAAAGTAGAGTAGCACCTGTAGAAGTTCGTACGGCTGTGCGGTAAGCATGTAAAGCAAAAGGCAACTTTTCATGCCAATCATTGTATGTCTCAGCTTCTTTATATTTTTGTTGGCTACTTTAACTGCCTCGTTCATTTTTGGACCATATGGGATGGAGTTTTGATGCTAAATCATGAACTGAGAGCAGACTACTTGCATCATCTTATTTTTTAGTTGCATGCATTATCAGTAATGATTTATTCAGAAAGACCAAATCTACAGATGATGTCCTGTTTCACAAATTTGCACATGGCAGATCTAGTGACGTTGGCATAAGAAGCTGCCTTTAGTAATTTAGTGAAGTAATTAATCGTGACCAAAATGAATTGATGCCCATTAGAAGCCTTGGAAGGTAATCGATCCAATCATGTCCGTGCCCCAAAAAAAGAAAGGCCATGGAACTGCAATAACGTATAGAGGTGTCAGTAGGACATGAATCTTGTTCGCATAGATTTGGCATTTGTTGCATTTACGGGTATAGTTGATGGAATCCCTTTCTAGAGTCAACCAGTAATAGCCCGATCGTATAACTTATTTCACCATTCGGTGTCCATTAGCATGCATACCACAGATCCCTTCATGGACTTCCTCAAGGATTCTTTTGGCTTCTGAGGCATCCACGCACCAGAGTAATACCTGGTGCTAACTCTTCTTATATAGCACTCTACCATCCAAAATGAAGTTTACAGCCATTCTTCATATGGTTCTTTTATCATTTTTGGTGGCATGATCTGGGTATTGCTAATTTTTGATATACTGAAGGATGTCATGATACCAGCGCAAACCATATTTTTCTTCCTTGATATTCTGGCAATATGTTGGTGTTGAATGAATGCTATTTGAATAGGGGCAACGTCTGACTCCCAATTGACCTTAAACATGGATGATAAGGTGGCTAAAGCATCAGCAATTTGATTCTCTTCCCGAGGTAAATATCAGAAGCTAACATCATCAAATTCTTTTCTCAATTCTGAGATTAAACTTTTATAATGAGTTAGTTTGGCATCACATGCCTGCCATTCCCTTTTCAATTGGTAAATGACAATGGATGAGTCTCCAAACACTCGTAAGATTCAGATGCCTCTTTTGATGGTGGCTTGGAATCCCATGATACAAGCCTCATATTCAGCTATATTGTTAGTACAGTCAAAGCTTAATCTCGCAGTGAAAGGATAATGGTTTCCCTCAGGTAAGATTAATTGCCCTAATTCCATGCACCAATCTTTTTGAAGCACCATCAAAAAACATTTTCCAAGGTGAATTACTATTAGTTGCATCTTCCACCTCAGATATGCACATTAGGTCTTCATCGAGGAATTGGAAGTCTAAAGGTTGATAATCATCCATTGCTTGCCTAGCTAGGAAATCTACGATTGTGCTATCATTAATGGCCTTTTGATTCAAATATACATGATCATATTCAGAAAGTAAGATTTGCCACCTAGCCAATCTCCCTAGCAGTGTAGGGGCTTCACATAAGTATTTAACGAGAACCAGTTTGGTGATTAACCACATGGTGTGGTATAACACATATTGTCTTAACCTCTCAGCTGTCTAGACTAGAGCTCAACATAGCTTTTCTACTATCGAGTAGTTATTTTCATATTCTATGAACTTCTTGCTTAAATAGTAGGTAGCCTATTCTTTCTTTCCTGAATCATCATGCTAGCCTAATACATAGCCCATCGAACTATCAAAAACTGATAGATAAAAAATTAGTGGTCCACTTGGGATTAGGGGCACAAGCACTAAAGGGTTTGGAAGGTATTGCTTTACTTTATCGAAGGCTTTTTGACAATCTCTATTCCATTCTCTGGGATGTTGTTTATGAAGTAGCCGAAAGATCAGGTTATATTTGTTGGTCAATTAAGATATAAATTGGGCTATATAGTTCAATCTTTCCAAAAAACTTTTCACATCTTTTAGGGTTTGAAGCTGTAGAAGGCTTTGAATGGCCCTAACTTTATCAGGATCCACTTTTATTCCTTTTTCACTTATAATGAAGCCCAATAACTTGTCGAATATGACACCAAATATGCATTTGGTAGGGTTTAACTTGAGCTGATATTTCCAAAAGCGTTTGAAGAGTTTCGTAAGTTAGCTACATGTTGATTCTCTCTAGGTGACTTGGCGATCATGTTGTCCACATAAACTTCAATCTCTTTATGCACAAGGTCATTAAACAATGTCACCATTTCCCTTTGATAAGTTACCCTAGTGTTTTTAAGCCCGAAAGGGATCACTTTGTAGCAAAAAGTTCCCTACATGGTCACAAAGGTGGTTTTTTCCATGTCTTCTATCGCCATTTGAATTTGGTTGTATCCTAAAAATCCATCCATTTTGGCAGTGATGTCCACTAAAGTATCGATATAGGGCAAAGAAAAGTTATCTTTTGGACCAGCTCGGTTTAAGTCCCTATTATCCACACACATTTGCACCTTACCATCCTTATTAGGGACTGGGACTATATTGGCCACCCACTCAAGGTATTTGGTGACTTTGAGAAATCCTACTTTAAATTGTTTCTTAACTTTTTCTTTCATCTTTAGCAGTATCTCAAGTTTCATCCTCCTAAGGTTTTGATGTGCAAGTTTACACTCGGGTTTGAGGGGAAGTTTATGGACTACTATACTGGTATTCAACCCTAGCATATCCTAGTAAGACCAGGCAAACATGTCTCGAAACTCTTAAATAAGGCTTACCACTTGGTTTTGGGTTTATGGTTTTATAGAGCTTTTAATTTTGACTTTCTTTCAATTTTTTTTATCCAAAGGTTTATGGTTTCGGTGGGTTTTTTTATAAGGTAGAATCTATTTTTTCTTCTTGTTCAATTATTCTAAGAAGATCTAGGGGTACAGGGTCCTCCTCAGAATCTTCTTCATACTCAACCTTACCAGTACAGATTGCTTGCCCAAAGTTGATTTCCTGAGTCTCATACGGATGTTCATGTCATCTTCATCTGAATATCTGAAAATATGAAAAAGAACAATATAGGCCAAAAGATATGCGGAGGGAGGTGAAAATGGACAAAATGAATGAAATACATAATGCTCCATTATTTTCATTGAGAATACTTAATAAAAGGTGTCCATACAAAGGATCCCACAATGCTCTTGGGCAAAAGCTTGTGGGTTTGGTTCATGGCATTACTTTGAAAGAGTTTTGAACAATATAAGGATTTCTATCTCAGTCCAGACACTTGGAATAAACTCTGGAGGGCATAAGTCGGTCTCTCCACCTATTGCTGATGGTTTTTCAATTGCATTGATAGAGAAATCCCCAAAAGTTTTCCTTAACACAAGCATGATGTTTCTCGAGCTAGTGTTAACATGTCCGCTTGAGTGACAGTTCTTATGCAATGGTGAAAATGCCATAAGTTCACATCATATGCCTTGTCCCAGCAGACGTGCTATTCTTTTCTCTCGATTCTTCTAGGCCTACTTTTTTTTTTCTGCTATGCATTGGGTTTGAACCCCACTACTTTCTTGTCAATCTGATAGGTCACCTTTAAAGCTTTAGCAACTCCTTGGAGGCATCTTCCAAGCCTTTCTTCGGCTCAAGCACCTTTGCCGACTGTTAGTTTTAAGCCTATTTGCATGCTTCCTGACATATGAGTCTTAATCATAGGCGACCCTTCCTTAACATAGGTGGCATTGATGAACTCAAATGATTGAAAAAAAGGGTTCTGGAATGCCCTCATCGGGTTCAACATATAGGGCATCGGTCGAGGTAACAGCAATGATATCTTCTTCTCCACCAATACTAAAAACTTTGTTTCTAATTACAAACTTTAATTTTTGGTGCAAGGACAAAGAAAATGCAAAATGGATCCATGGCCTTCCCAAAAGGTAATTATATGATGAAGCAATGTCCATTATATGAAAGTCAACCTCATAAGTACATAAGCCTATTTGGAGTGGGATAGTAATGCTCCCCACAATGCTTTTACGAGTTTTGTCAAATGCCCATAAGACTGTGTGACTGTTTCAATGTCAGACGCATCAATAGAAAGCTTATTCAGGCATGACATAGGCATACATTCAAAGCTGACCCATTATCGATGAGCACTCTAGGCAATATGCTCCCTCTATAATATGTGGTGATGTGAAGGGCTTTATGATTTCCTCTTCCTCCATGTGGAATCTCATCATTATTAAAGGATATGTAATTGCTAGCCATGATATTGTTCACTAGGTGATCTAGCTGGCCTATATATATATCAGGAGAGATATAGGCCTCATTCAAAACTTTCAAGAGTGTATTTCTATTAAGTTTGGAGTTCAATAAAAGTGATAACATTGATATTTTGGCAGGCTACTTATTTAGTCAATCCAAGATACTGTATTCACTGTCTTTGATGAATTTAAGAAACTACATTGCTTCTTTCTCACTTATCGGTTCCTTTGTAACTTTTGAATTTAACCCTTTAGTTGTAGACTTAAGTGTTTAAAGATTTTGGCTAGTATCTTCTTGTTGAGCTTCATCTCTTAAGGCTAGTGAAGCATAACACCTACCACTTCGAGTCAAGTGGTTACCCTAAAAGATCAATATTTGAGGCTGGTTGACTAGATTCCCCGATAATTAAGGTTTTATTCTTATAGTTCCAAGGAATAGCCTTATTGTCTTCGTAGGGAATGGAGATGGCAGTTGAATAACCATCATTCATGCAGATGGGGCAAGAGCAACTTAAGGATGCAGCTAATTATCATACAAGATCAATGGTCTTCCGATGCCATAGAAAGGATTATCCCCATCCCTTCTATGGCATTGACAGATGGAAGTGCATCTATAGTTGAATAGTCAAAGTCTACTTCTCATCATAAAATTTAATGCTGCCCTCCTTTATTATTTTTTGGACCATGGCATAAAACTCTTTACACATCTAAAAGGTATGCCCTTGCACTGTATGGAAATCGTAAAAGTTGCTAACTTCATTCGCTTTTTTCTTAACCCCATTAACTAATTTGGCTTTTACCATAATCTGCCAAACTGTGCTTATTGGCATTCTAAGGTTGTCCATATTTTTCATGATCTCGCAATCTTGCTCAGTAATGAACCTTTCTAGGTCCGCACCTATACGGGTTTGGGATGAACTAGCTTCCTTGTCAAAACTCGACTATTGTGTTGTTTTAACTTTTCCTTTCCTCTTTCCCCTGCCTAATTCACTTTTCAAAGCCTCATCCATCATCCCACAAGTTATGACTATGTTTACAAAGCTTTTACGGATTCTTTTTGCTACTTCTTCATAGTACGGTGACTATAGTATGCCAATGAACCTGACGATCATTTCTTTCTTTGCCAATAACGGTTGAATTTGGGTAGCCTTTTTCATCCATCTAGAGGCTTAATGCCTGAAGCTTTCATTTGGCTGCCTCTCTATATTCATAAGAAAAAGGCATATCAGGACGCCATCATCATTTACTTTCTCCTTTTTGATGACCTCATAAAATTCTATCTCAGATCAGTCCATCATTGCTTGGACCATTTTCAGGAATGATGAACATTTTTGAAAATCATGCTTTTAAACACAATAACAGCAAGAGGACTCCGTGAATTCCTCTCTTAGGCTCACTATCCTAACTTCCTTGAATGGTTGCCACACTCTATTTATTGGCATCTTGACCTCTTTGATATCTCTTTTGATCCAATAGTCTTTCCCATTAATCATGGTATTTACCTCGATTCAGCATGATTAGGGAGTGGGTTGGCCCTAACATTTGGTTCAGGCCCTTGCTCTATTTTGATTATACCTTTTTTTAGGAGGCCCTACACCTTTCTCTTGAATGAGGTACAGTTTTCAATTGAGTGTCCTTGTGCTCCAACATGGTATTCACAATAAGCATTCACATCATACCAATTGGAGTATGGTGGAGATTTCGAGTTCAAGAATACCGAGGCAACTAATCGGTCGGCTAATAGGCAATTGTAGATCTCTTTATATGAGTATGGTAAAGGGTCCAAATGTTCCCTTTCGCGGGGTGCTTGATGATTACTTGGGGCTCTAGCATTGTTCGTGCTGCGAGGTTGCATGCTTGGAGGAGCGTTTTGAATAGGATTTGGTGTGAGGGTGACTGTTGGAGCAATCCCAGTAGAGTGAACTGCTGGTGTCATTTGGTAGGGGCTAAAACTCGGATACAACATACTTGGGGCATATACCCCTTGAGTTAAGCCTAGATTTTGAAGGAACTTTGCGGTGCTGCTACTGATAGTGTTTACTTCTTTTTCCTTTCCTTTACTTGTTGGTTTCTTAATTGACCCAAATGATTCTCCCATATATATTTTCCCATTTTTGATGGCATTCTCAATATGAACAAAATTTTTTGTGGCGTTTCCTACCAACATCTCATAGTAAAGAGCTTTCAAAGTGTCGACGAACATAACTGTCATTTCTCTTTCAGTTAATAGAGGCTAAACCTGAGCTACCTCCTCCCTTCGTCTTTGGGCGTATTGCCTAAAACTCTCAAAGGCTTTCTTCTCTATGTTCATGAGGGAGAAAAGATCTGGGGCTAGTCAGATACGTGCTTATATTGGTCAAGGAATGCACGAGCCAAATCTATCCAAGTTTGAATTCTTATAGGGTCTAGCCTTATATACCATTGGAGAGCTGCCCGAATTAAACTATACTGGAAGCAGTGGATTAGTAATTTTTCATTTTCCTCATACTCAGTCATCTTACGACAATATATCCAAAGGTGGGCAGTGGGATCTGCAATCCCATTATATTTTCAAACTCTGGCACCTTGAATTTATGCGGAATGACAAAACTAGAGACTAGTCCTAGAGCCTTCGCATCTACAATTCCAAATTTATCACTTCCCTCAATAGCTCGAAGATGTTTCTCTAGAGATTGGTGTTTGTCTAAGTCTTCATCATTTTTCAAAGACCTTTTTGCCTTTTCTGGTTTTGCTTGTTCATCAAGATATGGTACTATAGGTATAGGGATCGAAGAGCCTAGACAAATGAATGGTTGAGTTGATAGAATTCTCGTTGCTGGGGGATGCTATTCATGCACATTAATAGCATTGGTACCATTATTCAAATCACTTTCAGGGTTGGTCAATCCTTTGCCATCGTCGATGATGCTTGTTTGTCCTTTATCCTCTAAAGTTTTGGACAACAGTTTTGTCAATTCTGCCATTTAAGATTGAAGTTCTTCATTCCTGCAGGCTGATTGTTCTTGAAATTCTCTATACATGAGTTTTAGTCACTCAATATGAGACTAATGATCATTCTCCATGGCTTTACAATGGGTACGAGTATTGTAGTGATGGCAAGTTGAAGATTCTGTGTTTCAGAACACCTTCACTTTAGATTATTAATGGATTAGATCTTTAGAATGTGTTATGACATTACATAAAGATGGATATGAATTCATGAAGAAGAAAAAGAAATATGTTATTGATGTAAAGCAGAAAAAGAATAATTGTTATTAATGCAAATGCAAGAGAGACAATTGGATTAGGAAACAGCTCCACCATATCATCTTTCATTAAAGCAATCAAAGTCTTGAATACATATGATTACATTCGAAAGTGTCTGGCATGATTACAGTGTTTAATCACATGTTCTAAGAAATACAACAGTTCTTGTTCGTGAGCTCTAGTGGGTAAGATGCTACATGCGAGAGATCGAGCCTCATCCATCATATATTCGACCTCCAACTGAGCTGCATGAATTTTTTTAGTGAGATGAAAATGATGAGTCTAATAATTTTGGTGTGCCTAATTAACTATTTGTTGCCATTCTTGCTCCCACCATTTTGAGGCTCGTACTAATTCATCTGCCTAGTTTTGGCAAGCTTGTAAGGATTGCTCTAAGCCTTGAACCTTGACTATTAATGTCTCATTCTCAACCTGATTCACTCTCAAATCTCAAACTCGAGCTTCTAACCGTACATTCCTCCTTTGATAAGTTGATGCGAAAGCCAAGGTTTTAAAAAGCTTTTCCTTATTGACCTAGCAACTTTTCTCCGTTGGTGTAGTTCCTTATCGAGGGTAGTAATTTATGTCTTCCACTCGACCAGTGACTTTCCAAGTCTTCGAGACTTGCTTACTTTTTTAAGGGCCACACAGTCTCTTTTCAAGTTCTCAAGATCCTCCTTGAGGTGGTTTTTCTCCTTGACAGCCCTACTCATCTTGCCATCCTTGAGGTTGAGGTCCATTTTCAATTGATTATTTTCCTTCTTTAATCGAGCGATCTTCTTGGCAAAGGTTGCCTTTTCTTGTTCAAACTATCGCTTGAGCAATTCAATTTCAAAGGGAAATTTGTCAATTGACATTTGTGATGTCCCAATACCAGACAGGGACACAGTGTCATTAACATGATGAATGCTCCATTCATCATAACCTAGGGTTGTACTACTTCTTTTCCAATATCTCTCCATGCAGTGAGTTTGTTTCCATGCTTGAAAAGCTAGCTAGACTCTCGACTTGTAGTCAGGCTCACCATATTTGAATTCCTCTTGAATGAAGGGGATGAATTAACGGCACTAGAATTGTCAAAGAACTAAAAGAGGGGCATAGCTAGTACTTCCCCATAATCCCATGAGCAGTAAACAGTTGTAATCTCTGCATTGGTATATATAACCGTTTACGGGAAAAACCAAGAGACCTTTCATGTTACCTCTTCCCCCTTAAGGTTTTGAGATTTTTGGATCCATTTCTCTTCAGATTTGTTTTGAAGCCAATCCTTTTCAAATACCTTAAAGATAGGGCTAAAGCTGGGTAAAAAGCAACATGATGTCCTACTCTCTTCAGGGCCAAAGTGGTTGATGAGCCAAATATGAAGAAATGGTGCATATCCGATGAATTGGCCTACTTTTATTTTTTTACAAAAATTAAGAGCTCAAATAGTTTTGACAAGGATGGCTGATGCTGGATCAATGTTACAGCACAAATGAAAAAAAGATATCTGCTACTGTTGCTTCAATATAGCCTAATGTCTTTGGGAATATAACCAAACCATATATGGCCAAAGTGTAGATATCTTGAATTTTTTGAATGTCAAGGGTACTCAGCATTGTTTCTCTTCAACTAACCCATGGATGCATTCACTGTTCCCCTTTGTTTTGATATGACTCTCAATCCAATACTTCGTTGCCTCAAGGATTTGATCTAATCTTTTCTTGAAGGTTGGAGGATTTAATGCTTTGCAGTATATCTTGTTGACATTTGCCTTGTTAATGTTGAGTAACACAGTGTATTCATTAACTGTGGAGACTAAGTCTTCATGATTGAAAATGAAGCACTGATATGCTGGATTCCAAAATTGAGAGGTTGTTTGCAACAACTTGACATCCAAATGAACTTGAAGCAGAAGACCGATATCTCTATATATTTTAGTGAATGATTCCTTTTCAGTATTATCCTAATTAGTCCATATGATTCTTAGATCCTGCTAATCGCTTTGATGCTATCCTATCTTGATCCTTTCATGCACTACTAAGGCATGCCCTAGTTTAAGGATGTCTCCATCTCCACATTGTCAGTATTCTGACCATGCTCGAACTTCTTCAAAAGGCTTTAGCTCCGAAGTAGACTGTTGCTCCATGACAGATGCCTCTTAGTGAACACTGACCCATTAGAACCAATTATCCCATGATAGTAATTATGATGAAATGATGCATGGTGAAAAAGAAAAGCAAAAAGAGAATGAGTTAGTAACAAATACAAAATAATGGGCAAAAGGTAAGAAATAGAAAGAATCACACAAATTTGCCTCTAGAATAGGTGATATGATGCCAAGGGGCAGATAAGATGATAAAAAATGTTAAAGCATTGAACAGGCAGATACCCGTATCACAATTGTCTCTTCACGAAGTAACATGATAGCTCTCAAAGATTATGACTGACCATCTAAACGGTGATGCTAAGCTGTCATTCGGGTAGCATGATGACCTATCTTGGTCAGATATCAAAATGGCATTGAGAGTAATGGCATTCACTTACCCTTACCCACTTATTAAAAGAGGATTTACCATCGAACATAATGGCATATCCTATGAAAATAAAAGATAAATGCAGGTGTCAACATGCACCCATCATTGCCTGCATAACCAATGGTATGTAGGAGTAAAGATAAGAAATGTTTCCTCAAGTGACCCTATTCTTTGGGTTATTCTATCAGCATTCTTATATGGTTTGACATGATTTGGCTCATGGGGCTCACTATATGAGTTTAAGCAGATGCCTAAATAGGTATCCAAATCACTCCTTCGTTCAATAAGGACAGCCAAGGCATCCCAATCTTGGGCCCATCACAGGTTTGGGGTACAGGTTCAACCCGGTGGATGCATTTCCTTATGCAAATGCGAAGGGTTACTCATGAGAGACATAGGTAATTTACATCCCAAAAAGTCTTGCCAGGCCTATATGGAGGGTTACTCATGAAGGCGGATGGTTTACCTCCTCTTAATAATTAGGATCCTAGCCTCACCATGGTGTTTGGTGGGAATCTAATTTAAAATGAAAGCGCACGGTGTGTTCGGGAAGACTATCAAACCTTTTTTATTTTACTCCAAATTATCATACTCATTCAAATCAAAATTCATTCAAAAAAAAGGTGATCCCTAAAAAAAGAATCACAAAATAAAAACATAAAAAGTAAAAGATTAGAAGGCAAAAAAAAAAAAGAGAAAGTATTATATCTAAATAATTATGGAAACTGAAAAACCAAGGACCAAGCAAAACATAGCTAGTCATAGGCCTAACTCTTTAAGTTTGTCCCAGTGAGTCACCAAGCTGTCGACATTCCACATGCCCGGCCTTTATGAACTGTAGATAAACTGAAGGGCCAAAACACGCTCGACTTAAAAATATGATGATGTTTGACATGAAGAAGTAAAAGGCTATTGGACGAATCGACCATCCGACTAGTCTTGGATGGCCACCATGAAGTGGCCATAAACTTGGAATCACCACCAATCATTTTAAGTTAGGCATGATCGGATGCCAATTAAAAATGATACTAGAGATTCGTTGTTTTAGGTCTAGGGGTTGGTTATATGTGGGGAAGGATTAGCACCCCTACAACACTCAAAAATTGGTACCATCAACTATATCTTACTTGAATCTTGATTTTTTCAGTTTCATTTTTATCATTATTTAAATATAATTCCCTCTAATGCATGAAATTTTGTAAAGATATGAGTCCGGGGTTTAATGAAAATTTTATCACCTATATGCCTCAGAGAGGTGAGAAACATAGGAGTTTTTTATGAAAATGATCTTCAGATAGTTTTTTTTTTAAAAAAAAATCAAATATCTCATGTCTAGCGCGGGAGAGATACCAACATGAGATATCATTTTGTGATTCGAAAAATAATTTTTAAAGCCTGAATGATCGAGGTCCCTACAAGAGGAAACGTATTGGCAAGATAGGAAAGAAAGCAATAAATAAATCCACACAAAACATAAAAAAGAAGGATGATCGAAATGTCTCTCATAGTTGTCTTCGATTATTGATGAATAACAGAGATGACAACGTTGAAACTTAATTGGATTCGCTAGAAATTTAAGGAGAAAAAGGTTTCGATGACTCAAAAGGGAGAAAAGCTTGGATTTGTGAAGAAATATGAAGAGCAGGGTTGGAGTATCCCCTCAGAAGAGTGGGGTCAGAGCATCCCCAAAAATGGAAGTTTGATATTGGATTTAAAGTAAAAAGTAGGGCTGGAGTATTCCTTCAGAGTATTGGGGTTGGAGTATCCCTGAAAATGGAAAATTAATGTCATTTTGAGGTAAAGCAGGGTTGGAGTATCCCCTCAGAGTAAGGGGGTTGCAGTATCCTCAAAAATGAAAATTTGATGTCATTTTGAGGTAAAAGCGGGTTTGGAGTATCCCTTTGGAGTAATGGGGTTAGAGTATCCTTAAAAATGAAAATTTTTGGTGCATTAGGAAAAGGGTTAGTTTTTTGGATAGGGGGATCTTTGAAAATCGAGAGCCAAAGGTTTAGCTAAAATGTTCCTTTTTTTTAGCCTTGGTCCGAGTCTAAGGGGAGTTTAGGTAATGGGAATGAGCCGAGTAGATCATGAGGCATTTGAATGCCTTAATAAAAGCATTTCAAAAATTAGGTTAGAAATAGAGGATAGCATTGCATCATTTCTCTTTTCGAATTTATTTCGAGCTTATCTGAAGGTCCGAGGGTGTAAATGAGGTACCATTGGAAAGATAACTCGATGAGGATTAATGTAAAAGTATTCTAAAAATCCTAGAAAATCACTTTCTAGGTGGAATTAATTTTTGAATTTCAACCTATCTCGATAGTGGCAGCATGTACAGGGTGAAGGTATAATGGACTTTGAAAAATCATTTTGGATTCATCCGAAATTATTAAAATATGAATAATACCTTTCTAAAAAGGGAATTTCATGAAATCTATGGGAAAAATATGGAAATACTATGCCTGAAAAGACTTTAGGATGAAACCCGAAAAGGCATTCTATTAGTCATTCGCCCACCATTCCCCAAAATAAAAAAAAAGATAAAACAACAAAAACAAAAAAAAAAAAAGAAAACTAACTTAAGTCAAAAACCTGAAAGGGTAGCTTAAATAACCAAACCCATTCAAACCATCATTAGCCTAAAACCAAACTTCCCCATATTTATAACTCTAATTAAGACACCAATCATAACTTAACCCATCTGTTCTATGCTGACTAAACCTCATCCATACCTGCACTTGGAAAATGAAAACTAACTAACTATGAGGCCTTCATCCAACCATGGGGCATCTAAGGAATCTTCTTATGATTTGGCCAACACCACAAGGATTGTTTGCTCGAGAGAAAGTCTTCGAAAACACTCAGTGGAAAATTCATGTCATCAGCATCGAAGCCAATCACCAAAGGAAGATTTCTACTGGCTCTTTTGTATTTAAAATTTTTTTAATCGAATGAGAATAAAATCGTTTGATTTCTGGCAAAACCTTTTCGTAACCCTACATTCCATGTTCCATCATGTTCATCATTTAATTGATAATGCTAATAAATGAACAAAACTGATAACGAGATTTCATAGCATTACTTAGAAAGATTGAACTTTGCGAGAATTTTTGTTAGGTCTAAAGACCAAAAATGAACTTTAAAGCCATGGTTGGTCCCACCTTCTTTGATCTTGTATCCTAATAAGTGTTCAAACTCTATCCCTAGAAAAGCCTATCATGAATAAGAGTGGCTAAAATCCTACTTTGATTTGCACCCAAACAACTAGGGTTCAACACATTTGAATAGTCAAAGAGGCTCTTTAGAGTTAGAATTGGCAAAGAAGCACCACTTATGCTTGCTAACAGACTCTTTACAGCTAGAGCCTTCCAACATGAATAATCTGATTTCACAATCCTCTTATTACCATTATAGGTATCAGGATAAGAAGCTATTTTATTAGATGTGAGAAAGATCCAAAATTGACGGATTATGCCTTTGGAAACACCACTTTCGCATCATTTAAACATGCATACGTATTCTCATGCATTCTATAAGATTTAACATCTTTGAGGTACCAATCCTCATACAAAAGGCAAATCAATAAAGAGCGTAAGGTGCGACTTTTTATTTCTAAAAACTTTAAAAAATCTTAGGTAAGTACCTTTGATATCACAAGCTCATTGAAAATCGTCTAAGAAATGCATCTAATCTCAATATTTTTTCTTTCTTTGTCCTCAAAAGATAGGACTTTTTTTTTCTTATCCTCAAATAGTAGGACATTTTCTTTCTTTGTCCTCAAAGAGATGACATTTTCTTTTCTTTATCCTCAAAGAGTAGGAAGTTTTCTTTCTTTGTCCTCAAAGAGTAGGACGTTTTCTTTTCTTGTCCTCAAAAAGTGAGACCTTTTTTTTCTTTGTCCTCAAAGAGTAGGACATTTTCTTTTCTTATCCTCAAAGAGTGAGACCTTTTTTTTCTTTGTCCTCAAAGAGTAGGACATTTTCTTTTCTTATCCTCAAAGAGCATGACATTTTCTTTCTTTCTCCTCAAAGAATATGATGTTTTTTTTCTTTGTCCTCAAAGAGTAGGACATTTTCTTTCTTTATCCTTAAATAGTAGGACCTTTTCATTTTTTATCCTTAAAGAGCAGGACCTTTTGTTTCTTGTCCTCAAATAGTATGACCTTTTTTTTCTTTGTCCTCAAAGAGCAAGATATTTCCTTTTCTTGTCCTCAAAGAGCAGGACATGTTCTTTCTTTGTCCTCAACAAGCAAGATGTTTCCTTTTCTTTGTCCTCAAAGAGTAGGACGTGTTCTTTCTTTATCCTCAAAGAGCAGGACATTTCCTTTTCTTGTCCTCAAAGATCAGGATATTTTCTTTCTTTGTCCTCAAAGAATAAGAGGTTTTCTTTTTTTGTCCTTAAAGAGCCGAACGTTTTCTTTTTTTATCCTAAAAAAGTAGGACTTTTTTCTCTTTGTCCTCAAAGAGTATAACGTTTCCTTTTTCTTGTCCTCAAAGAGCAGGACATTTTCTTTCTTTGTCTTTAAAGAGCAGGACGCTTTCTTTTCTTGTTCTTAAAGAGTAAGACCTTTTCTTTCTTTGTCCTTAAAGAGCAAGAAGTTTTCTTTTCTTTATCCTCAAAGAGCAAGACATTTTCTTTCTTTATCCTCAAAGATCAGGACATTTTTTTTCTTTGTCCTCAAAGAGTAGGACATTTTTTTCTTGTCCTCAAAGAGCAGGACCTTCCCTTTCATTTTAGTCCTCAAAGAGTAGGATGCCTTTTCTTTTTCTTTTAAGCCCACACAAGCTAGTGGCACCACTTTAATTTTAGTCCTTAAAGAGCAGAATGCCCTTTCTGTTACTCTTCAGCCCACAAGAGCTGGTGGCACTTCTTTTCTTTTAGTCCTCAAAGAGCAAGACACCTTTTTTTTCCTACCTGAAAAATAGCCTAATACTCTGCCAAAAGAAATGGTGTTTATTTGTCTTCGCCCTATTCTTAATACTCAGCAATAGCCAAAGAGGGGTAGCTGTAGACATCTTATTTTTTTCGAGCCAATCTTTGGCAACCTAAGGCATAATCAAAGAGTGATGAAATTAAAAAAAAAAAAAAGCTAGGGAAGTTGCCTAGCGAAAAAGTTTTTAGGAAGTTCTCAAATGCCTATAGGTCGTATTAAAGAAAATGCAAAAATGAGGCATCAAAGGCCACTTTTCATGGTGTCACTAAGGTTATACATAAATTAATTTCCCATTCTTTGTGACCAAGTTGAGGTAAATCGGGAAGTCATAGGTTCGTACAAGTTATATTAGGGTATAAGTATTGATACAAGGCCTTTACAGTGTGAAAAACTTGAATTTTCACATGTAGTATCGAGGGTTTGGTATTGATAACCAAGATGTCGTATCGATACCTGGCATGGTTGTATCGATACAGACCTTAGCAGCTAAAGTTGTGATTTTTAGCAAAGTGTATCGATACATAAGCATGAGCATAGATACAGACCCATGGAGTATCGATATTGGCCTCTAAGTCTCGAGACTGTAAACATTTTTTGCTCTTAGTATGGATGCACAATTAATTGTATCGATACTCAGGAGTAAAATATACCTTATGTATTGATACAATATGTTATGTATCGATACACCAAGGCATTTTTGCTTAGTTCGAGCCATTTTTCAGCCTTCAAGAACCCGATCCAAACATGTTGTTACACAAAGGAACTATCATATAACATTGTAAACCTCAACTATGGGTCATTAACGGATTTCAAACAAATTTTAGAGCCCAAACAACCATTAACAAAGGTCACTTTCACAAGATATATGATTGCAAAAGGGTGGCAGGCATATCTCTTCTGGAAGGCTACTGCAGCCTTTCTGCCTCCTTGCTCAGCATTGTAGAACCAATAAAAAAAGAGTCAGCTGAGCATGGTAGCTAGAGATGTCCCTTGGGGCAGAGAGAAAAATTAAAAGTACCTCTGCATTGTCTCTTAAAAAGAGTAATGATTAACCAAAAAAAAGAAAAATAGAATGGGAAGAGCCAAAAACAGACTCTCAGTAATCTCAAAAAATAAATCATCATCCATTCCCACAAATTCTTTGATAACGTTAGCTCTAAAAACTCACCAAAAGAACTATTCCATTATCTTTCACTCATAACCAACCTTCATTCCCGTAGCTACCCCAAACCACCACTGGAAAGCCTTTAAGAACCCAACTTTCCACATATTTTGATCCTTAGAAAGCCTCACCAACAACTATGCCACCAAAAAGCTACTTCCTTCTACCCTTTTTTTGCTAAATTATAGCAACGAGAAGGAAGAAATTAAGCCTACAGCCACTATTTTGAGAAAAAAGGAAGTTCAAGTTTTTTTAGTATATCTCTTCTACTTAGATCTTTGTACTATCTATTTTGTCATTAACATCATCTTAGTAAACCCCTTTTATGCTTTTTTGGCCACTTTACGATGTCCCATGCATTTTTTTTTTGGCTTTGGTTTTGGTAGTTTAGGATCTTAATGTTTTTCTTGGTGACTTCTGTCGCAATGTACCCCAGGGTGGATCCTCACGGATCTATGGGTGCATACAACTTAAAATATTTTTCTAACTTGGAAATGTCTTCTTGACTGAGACTTTCCCTTTGCGATGTGATGAGAACGAGAAAGTACAAATTCTCAACTTATGACACAGTGAGGGGGACCATAAGATGAATCGCTTATCTTATTAGTCTCGGATGACATCACAAAATGGCCAATGCTTGGAGTTGCCATCGATTATTTCAGGCTAGGCATGACTAGATGCCTATTAAAACCTATGTTTTGAGTTACGAAACTTAAAACATCGATCCCATGGTCTACGTAATGTAAAAATTCATCGTTTAGGTTCAAGAGTTGGTTATGCATGATAAGGTATAAACCTCTTTGCGATGCCTGAAATCGGTACCGTACTAGCTATATCTTATCTTGGTCTCGATTCTTTCAATCTTAACTCATCATTATTTTGATATAACCCCTTTTAATGCATGAATCTTATAGAAATATAAATCCAGGTTTTGATGAAAAGATTTAATCTTATATACACCCTGGATAGATGGGGAATATAGAAATTTTCAACAACAATGACATCTAGATTTTACTTTAAAAATGGAATTTCTACTTTGGGCACTGGAGAGATACCCAAGTGAACATTACTTTTAATTAAATGATTAGAAAACATGAATGCGAATAATCATCACAAAGAAATCATGTTAGTAAGATAACAAATAGAGTAACATAACATGGATCATTCAATGCAATGATAAAGAAAAGGGATGGATTATGGGAATTTATCTCGCAATTGGCATTAATTATTTAAAAATAACTGAATCGATAATTTTTGAGATGCCTTTGGGTTTCTTGATTGAACGAGGTTTGTTTAACACAATCATGGAAATCCGAGGAGAAAAATTTAATTATAGTTGAAAGATAGGGTTATAGTATCCACTTGGAAAGAAAGGGTTAGAGTATCCCCATGGATGATGAATAATTTTGATGCAGGAAGATTTTTTTAAGGTTGACAATTTTGAAAAAAGGGGTTGGAGTGTCCCCTCAGAAAGTGAGGGTTGGAGTATCCCCGTGGATGACAAATAATTTGACAAAAGAAGATTTTTTTTAGATCTTGACAAATTTGAAGAGCGGGGTTCGAGTGTCCCCTTAGAAGGTCAGGGTTAGAGGATCCCCAAAAGTGACATGTCCAAAACTCTTTAGAGAAGTCGGCTTGGAAAAATTAAGTTGACAAAACTTTATGATTTAGAAAATGAGTGAGCATTTGGACGATTTTTAGCAAAACAAGTTATTGTGAATGAGGATGATAAAGATGTAAAATATGTTCGTGCCTTGATACAAGCTTTTGAGAGGTTGAAGCTTGTTCTTGAGTCTAATTGGGGTGATACGGAGACATAATGTCTCGAGACGAAATTTGGGAAAACAACTTAATTTTGACCATGACCAAGAACAAGGGACAACATCGCATGATCCCACTTTTTGAATTTATTCTAGATTGGTTTGAAGGCTTTAGATGATAGACAAGATACTGTCAGAAAGGTAACTTGATGAGGGTCAATCTAAAAATATTCCTAGTATCCTAAGAAAATCACTTTTTGGGAAAATAAATTTTCAAATTTGGATTAATTTCGCTACTGGTAGAGCATATAAGGAATAAGGTGTGTTAAAATTTGAGAAATCATTTCAGAATCATTTGATATCAAAAAATTACAAATAATACCTTTCTAGAAAGGGAATTTCACGAACATTTTAGCAAAAATGCTAGATGATTTGGAAAAATGGTTTAATGGGCCTAAAGCCCCAACCAGAATGCACTTTGTTCACTCTAGGGATTCTTGATAGTCTAAGTTTGAAAAATCATAACTTTTTCATCCGGATTGATCCAGGGATGAACAAGACATCATTTTAAAGATATTTTGACACACTTTTAGAGAAAAATATTATAAAATTCATAAAAAATCATTTAGGATTTTAAAGTGATTCTTTAATTTGTAATAGTGCTGCTACTAAAAGGGTACAAAGCAAAGCAGAGGATATTTCTTATTTTCTCTATGTTTGCACGTCTAAACTCGAGTCATTGACATTCAAACATCCATGACTGAAGGGAAAGAGGGACATGAATGTTACAAACTCATTTGCATAACCCCAGAGTATTTTAGGAAGATGAAACAGCCCTTTGCTCATACCACTCAAGGTTTCAACTTAAAAACAAGGCGCGAACATTTTGGGAACAAGTGTAAGGCCATTTTTGTTGCAAGATCAGAAGATTTGAGCTCGTTTAACCAAGATTCCAGATCAAGAAAACTTAATTTTTCCCAAGATATTTTGTTAACTTTAAGGAAAATACTAAGTTCATGCTAATCCTCATTGGTTGAGGTTAACATGCTTGGCTTAGGGAGGTTTTGAAAATCAATTTTTGATAGCCATCAAACATGCATTTAGATAAGGAGAAGACAATGAACATACAAGGGGATGGCATATAAGATGAATGGGGATGCTAACTTTACCAATAATCTAGATAAAGAAAGTGTTATGCACTTTGACAAGAAAATGTTATGGATGCTAAAAATGGTAATGATTCATGACAAGATGCAAGCTAATGTATAAATATGCTTGAAATATGTTAGGCTAAGGATTCATACATGGATTAATCATAATAAGATGCATGGATATGGCATAAAATGCATGAGCAAGAACTATCAAAATAATAAGGATGAAATGAGGCATTTTGTACATCAAAGGGGCATTAAGGCATCCAAATCCTAGACTACCACTTCCAAAAGCCATAATAATACATGAGAATCCTAAGAGGGTATGGAAACATGGAAAGCTCACTAAAATGATGATGATGCTGAAAAACATAAAATGAAATTGATAAAGTAGAAAGTTATACCAATAAAACTTTAATTTTGGCCAAATAATTGAAGTAGCAGAGATGGCTTGAATTTCTCTCTTTTCCTTATTGTTAATAAGTAAAAAAAAGAGTGAAACAATTAGGTTTTGGTTTTGGTATGGATAAGGGTGATTTTTAGAATGTGTAATGGTTGAAAGTAAGTGTTTTGGGGCTATTTTTGGGTGCTAAGTGAAGAGCTATGGGATTTGGCTTTTTTAATGTGTGAATATGTTTTGGAGGCTAAAAATGAGCTAGAATCTCAAGTCCCTCAGCTAAGACATGAGTAGTCTATTTATACTAGCATTTTGGAACCAATTTAGAGGTGTTTTTGGTTATTTCTCAAGGGGAACAAAGTGATGTCAACTTAATGGCTATAGAGTGGCTATAAGGAGCAACTTGCTGCCAATGTGATGGACATAGGGTGGCTGGTTTAAATGCTAAAATGATTTTCCAG
>JBBYHL010261036.1:0-25455 GCA_038381835.1 Adansonia madagascariensis
AGTGACAACACAGATATCTTGGTAGGTGGCTTGTTTGACTGATCGATGATACTGTATTCATTGTGCTTGATGAACTTAAGGAATTTTGTAGCTTCTTTCTCACTCATTGGATCCTTGATAGCTACCAGATTTGAGTTTTTGGTTATAGACTTTGGTGTTTGAGGAATGGGATTATCATTTTCTTACAGAATTTCACTTTTCAATACTGTTAGGGCGTAACACCTGCCATTCCGAGTCAAGTGGCTTACCCCTAAAAGGTTAACATTTGTAGCTTGCTAACTAGATTTGCCAGTGATCAAGTTTTTGCTTTCATAATTCCAAGGAACTATTTTGCCATCCTTATAAGGGAAAAGGGATAAAAGCTGACTGATCATCTTCAAAATAGGCTAAAAAATGAGAGCTTTAGCTGTTGGTCGATTATCGAATAAGATCAACAATCTCTCAACCTCGTAAGGAGGATTGCTCCTTTCTTTTTCTAGAATGCTAACGTATGGCATTGCATTTGCAGACTCGATATGCTGCATTCGTTTTTCATCATAAAATTTAAGGTTAGCTCATTCACCATCCTTTGAACCATAGCGAGAAACACTTTACATGTTTGAAAAGTGTGGCCATAAATAGTATGGAAATCACAGAAGTAATTAAGTTTTTCCTCTATTTTTTGACTGCATTAAGCAATTTAGCTTACATCAGGATTTGCCAAACCAAATTAATTGGCGTTTTGACCTCTTTTATGTCTTTTACAACCTCGTAATTCTCTTCAACAACCATTTTACTTAGTTCTAACTTGGCACAAGTTTAAGATAAACTGGCTTCGGTGCCAAATTTTGGTTGCTGACTATCTTTTATTTTTCATTTCCTTTTGTCCTTGCATATATTTTTCTACCTGGTCCATTTTTTATGGCCTTATCAATCATCCCACAAAGAACGACTATGTTCGCGAAGCTTTCTAGGAAGCTTTTCACTACCTTTCATAATAAGAGGCTTGCAATGTGCCAATGAATCTGACAATCATCTTTTTTTTTGTCAATAAAGGATAAATCTGGGTAGGCCCCTCCATCCATCCCGAAACATACTACATAAAACTTTCATCAGCTTTCTTTTCCATGCCCATAAGAGATAGACAACTTGAGATCTAATCGTCAGTAGGCCTCTCCTCATCTGTGCATTAGTAGATGGATTAATGTGCTTATCCCATCCCTCGTAGAACTTAATCTTGAAGTGGTCTATCATCCCTTGGACTATTTCTAAGAGTGATAGACAGTGTTGCAAATGTGCCCTTGACCGTAGGGGTAGCAGGATGTTTCAGCAACATTTGTACTTTGATTTTTAACATCTGATACTATTTTAGCTTCCATGAAAGCTTGACAGCCCTTGTTCATTAGGGTTTTGACTTCTATAATGCTTTTTTTGATCCAACAAGCTTTCTCATCGATTATTGCATTCACTCTCGATTTGGCATGATTAGGAAGTGGATTAGCTCTAACATTTGGTCTAGGCCTTTGTTTGACCTTGATCACTCTTTTTTCTAGCAAACCTTATACCTTTCTTAAACGAGGTGCAATTCTCAATAAAATAGCCTTGTGCTCTAGCATGGTACTCACAATAGGCATTTTTATCATACCACTTAGGGTACAGTGGTGATCTTGGGTTTATGAATCTAGGGCTACTAGTTGATTGTCAATAGACGAGGTAAATCTCTTTATAAGAGTAAGGGAGTAACTCAAAGTGCCCCTTTTTTAAAGATACTTGTTAACTATTTGGAGCTCTTATATTATTCATATTGCGAGGTTGTGCACTTTAGGCCACATTTTGAATAAGATTCGATGCAAAGTTCATTGTTGTAGCAAACATGGTAGCAGAAACTAGTTATGATGCTGATGAGTAAGGGTAAAACCTGGATTTAACATGTTCGAGAGGTACACGCCTACTCCTGATACGGATTTTGATTGAATTTGGAATGAATTTCAATTGAATTCTCTTTACCTTTGTTGACCTGAATGATTCTCCAAAGGATATCCTACCATTTTTAATGGTATTCTCAATCATTTCACCCGATGTAACCATATAAATAAAATTTTTCATGGCGTTTCCTATTAACCTTTCATAGTAGGGAGCCTGCAGGGTGCGGACAAACATGACCATCATTTCTTTTTCAGTCAAAAGGGATGAACTGAGCTGCCTCCTTTTTCCACCTCTTAGGATATCTCCTAAAGCTCTTAGAGGCTTTTTTTCCATGTTCATGAAGGAAAGATGAACTGGGGCCTAATCAGATGCATGCTTATATTGATCAAGGAAAGCGCGAGCTAAATCTGCCCATGTTTAAATTCTTGCAGAGTCAAACCCTATATACCATCAAATAACTACCCTAGTAAGATTATCCTAAAAGTAATAAATTAGTAGTTTATCGTTCTCTTCATACTCGGCTATTTTTTTATAGTACATGCAAAGATGGGTAATAAGGTTGGCAGTCCCATTGTATTTTTCAAAATCTGGTACTTTGAATTTAGGCGGGATGATGAGACTGGAAACAAGCTCTAAAGACTTCACGTCCATGATCCTAAATTTGTCACTTCCTTTAACAGCTTGAAGGCACTTCTTCAGTGACTGATACTTGTTCAAGTTTTCATCATTTTCTAAAGACCTCTTTGCTTTCTCTTGCTCTATTTGCTCATCGAGGTCTGGGACTATAGGCCTTGCTGGTAAAAAGCTACTGGAGAATGTTGCCCATGCATTGGCCCTTCTTAAGCATTTGTGCCTTCAATACCACCATTCAAATTGCTTTCATGATTGGCTAATTCTTTCCTCGCATTGACTGTGCAAACACCTTTTTCCTTCAATGCCTTAGACAACAGCTTGGTTAGCTCAGCAATCTAAGATTAGAGTTCCTCAATCCTACAGAGTGACTGCTCTTGAGACTCTTTATACATGAGTTCAAGTCTTTCAATGTGGACTTGGTGATCGTTTTCTATCACTTTTTGACTATTAAGAGTGTTATACCAATGACAAATTGTAGGTTCCATGTTTTAGAGCACCTTCACCTTAAATTATTATAAGATTAGGCTTTTATGATATGTTCATGCATATGTTTGATGTAATGAAAGTGCATATGCGACCATGAAAATAAATGAATGACTAAAATAATAAAAGAATTAGGTTAGTCATGCAAATGCAAAAAGGACATTTGGATTAAGGGGCAGCTCCACCAATAGCGTCTTTCATTAAAGCAACAAACTGTCTCGATTACACATGATTACATTCAAAATGCCTAACACGGTTATATTACCTGATTATATGGTCCAAGAAATACAACAAGTCTTGCTCATGGGCTTTAGTGGGTAAGATATCACATGTTAGGGATCCGGCTACATCCATCATGTTCTCAACTTCTAACTGAGCACCTGAATTTGCCCTATGAGATGGCGATGATGGCCCTGATAGTTTTGGTACCCATGGTCAACCACTTGAAACCATTCTTACTCTTGTTGTTCGGAGGCTCTCACTAGTGCATTGACTTGGTCTTGGCAAGCTTGAAGAGAATGCTTTAAATCTTGAATTTTGAATGTTAAAGCTTCATTTTCAGCCTGGTCTACTCTCAAATCCTAAACTAGAGCTTCTAACCATTCATTCTTCTATTTGTAAGTTGATGTAAGAGCATGGGTTCTAACAAGCTTTTCCCTATTAACCCTAGCCACTTCGCTCCATTAATGTAATTCCTTCTTGAGAGTAGTAATTTCTATCCTCCACTCAACCGATGACTTTCCAAGTCTTCGAGACTTGCTTGCTTTGTTAAAGGCCATATAGTTTTTTTTCAAACTCTCAAGCTCCTCATTTACCTGGTTTTTCTCTTTGACGGCCTTGTTTACCTCACCATTTTAGAGGCAGAGGTTTATTTTTGATTGACTATTTTCCTCATCTAATCGGGTAATCTTTTTGGCAAAGGTCATCTTTTCTTGTTCGAACTCTCGCTTAAGCAATTCAATCTTAGAGGGAAATTCGTCAACTGGTATTTGTGATGTCCTAATACCAGATAGGGGCTAGGCATCATTAATGCAATGGATCCTCTATTCATCATATCCTGACGTCATACTACTCCCGCTCCAATATCTCCCCATGCAGCGAGTTTGTTTCCATGCATGAAAAGGCTAGCTGAACTTTTGACTTATAATCGACCTCACCTTAGTTACAACTCTAGGTCTTGGATGAAAATGATGAATTAACAGCACTAAAATTATCGAAGGACTAAAAAAGGTGTGTAGCTAGTGCTTCCTCATAACCTTATAAGCGACACACAACTATAATCTTTGCATTGATATATGACCGTCTGTGGGGAAAACCAAAAGGCCTTCCATGTTACCTCTTCCCTTCTAAGGTTTCAGATTTCTAGACCCATTGCTCTTCAGATTTTTTTTAGGGCCACTCCTTCTCAAGTACCTTAGAGATAGAACTAAAGTTGGGTAAGAAGTTGTATGAGATCTTACTTTCTTTAAGACAAAAATGATTAGCAAGCTAAAGGTGAAAGAATGGTGCACATCCGATGAAACGGCCCGTACCTATTTTCTTGCAAAAATTAAGAGCTTGAATAGTTTCAATAATGATGGCCGATGTCGGATTAATGTTGTAGCATAAATGAAAAAAGACATTTGCTACCATATCTTCAACATAGCCTAATGTCCTTAGAAATATGACTAGACCATATATCACCAAAGCGTAGATATCTTGGATTTTTCAGATGTCAATGGTACTTGCCATTACTTCTTTCAAACTATTCCATGAGTTGCATTCACTGTTCCCCTTTGTTTTGATATGACTCTTGATCAAAGACTCCGTTGCCCCAAGGATTTGAGCTAATCTTTTCTTGAAAGTTGGAGGGTTCAGAGCCTTGCAGTATATTTTATCGACCTTTACTCTCTCAATGTTAAGGAACGCAATGTATTCATCAACCATGGGGAGCAAATCTTCATGATTGAAGGTGAAACACTGGCATGCTAAATTCTAAAACTGAGAAGCTACTTGCAATAAGCCAACATCTAAATAGACTTAGAGCAAAAGAGTAATATCTCTATATCTCTTAGTGAATAATTCTCTTTCGATATTGCCCAAACTGGTCCATATAGTCCTCAGATCTTGCAAATCATTTTGATGGTACCCTATCTCGATCCTTTCATACACTATTGAGACATACCCTAGTTTAAGGATGTCCTCATCTTCATGCTATTAGCATTTTGACCATGCTCGAACTTCTTCAAAAGGCTTTAGCTCTAAAGTGGACTGTTGCTCCATAACAGACACCCTTTGATGAACATTAAACCATTGACCAATTGTCCCATAGTGATGGTAATTATGATGAAATAATGCATGCAGAAAAAGAATAGCAAAAAGGGAATGAGTTAGTAACCAATACAAAATAATAGGCAAAAGATAAAGAAATGAAAGAATAGCAACAAAAGTTTACCATAAGTTTGCTTCGAGAATAAGCGGTACGATGCCTAGGGGTAGACATAATGATCATGAATGTTGAGGTATTAAACGAACAGCATACCAACATGTCCGCATTAAAATTGCCTCTTTATGAAGTAACATGATACCTCGCGAGGACTAAGACTGACCATTTAAATGGTGACATTCATCCATCACCATCTATTCTAAGCAATCATTCAAGCTGCATGATGGCTTATTTTGATCAAATATAACTATTTTAAAATGGCTTTGCAGGTAATGGCATTCATTTGTCCTTACCCACTTATTAAAGAGGATTTGTCATTGACCGTAACAGCATATCCTCAAGGATTGATCATAAAAATAAAAATGACAAATGCGGGTGACAATGTTCACCCATCATTGCCCACATAACCATGGTATGTAGGAGTAAAAGTAAGAAATGTTTCCCCGAGCGATCTTACTTTTTGGGTTATTTAGCAGCATCTGGTATGGTTTGACATGGTTCAGCTCATAGGGTTCACTATATGCGTTTAAGTTGATGCCTATTTTGGTATCCTAATCACTCTTCCATCTGGTAAGGATAGCCAAGGCACCCCGATCTTAGGCCCATCATGGGTTTAGTGGAACGAGTTTAATTTAGTGGATGTTTTTCCCTATGTAAATACAGAAGGGTACTCATGAGAGACATAAGTAATTTACAACCTGAAAGGTCTTCGTATGCCTATATGGAGGGTTACTCATAAAGGTGGATGACTCACTTCCTTCTAATGATTAGGATACTAACCACACCATAGTGTTTGGTAGGAATTTAGTGCAAATGCAAGTGTATGGTGTGTGTTAAGAAAACAATCAAAACTTTTGTTTTATTCCTATATTACCATACTTATTCAAGTTGCTATTTATTCGAGGACAAACATTCCTTAACAATCATAAGACAAAACATAAAAGATAGAGATTAGTAGATAAAATAAAAAGGAATTATTTTTTAATAATTACGGATAATGAAAAACCAAGAACCAAATGAAAAATAGCTAATCATAGGCCTAACTCTCTAGGCCCCTAGTGAAGTCTCCAAGTTGTCGCCATGTGCTCGCCTTTAAAACTTCGGATGATTCGAAGGGCATAGCGCATTTGACTTAAAAATAAATGATGGTTGGTCATGGTCGAGCTTTTGAGTTATCCCATGATCAGGATTTGAATTAGGCATAGTGATATGAAGGGGAGAGAGACCGTAAAGCAAATCGCTCATCTAACTAGTCACAGATGGCCACCATGAAATAGCCATAAACTTGGAGTCACCACCGACTATTTTGGGCTAGGCAGGATTAGATGCCTATTAAAAATAATATTTTAAGTTATGAAACTTGAAACATCGATTTCAAGGTCTACAAAGTCCAGAGATTCATTGCGTGGGTTTAGGAGTTGGTTATGCATGGGGAAGGATTAACACCCCCATGACACACGAAATCAGTACCTACTAACTATGTCTTGCTTCGATCTCCCGTTACTCAGTTCCATTTTTGTCATTATTTATAAAGAATTCCCTTTAATGGATAAAGTTTTGCAAAATTGTAGATCCAGATTTTTAAAGAAAATTAGATCACTTATGCACCTAAGAGGTGTGAGGAACAAAGGGATTTTTCTTAAAATAATGTTCGGATTGGGCTTTGAAAATTTGGATATTCCATGTTAGGCACTAAAGAGATACAGACATGAAACATTTCCTTATAAATTTTATTGGAAAAAAAATTTTAAATATGAATGCACGATAATCACTACAAAAAGAAAATGTGTTAGCAAGGTGACAAAGAATATAATAATATTATAAACAAACAATCATAAACTAATGAGCATAAAAAGGAGAGACTATCGGAATGTGTCTTATAATTATCATCGATAATTGAAGAACAATCAGGATGACAATTTAGAGACGGGTTTGGATTCGATGGTAATTTGCGGGACAAAAAGATTTTGATCAAAATAATCCGAGACATCTAAAAAAGTGAAATTTTTTGGATTTTGAGGTAAAAGTGGGGCTGAAATATCCCCTCAGAGAGCTGGGGTTGGAGTATCCCCAAAGATAAAGTTACAAAAATATTTAGGAATAAAAAGAAAATTTGAATTTTTAATGAAAAATGGGGTTGGAGTATCTCCTTGGAATAATGGGGCTGGAGTATCCTCTCAAAATAGTAGGGTTGGAGTATCCCTAAAGATGAAAACTTTTGGTGGTTTTAGATAAGGATTAAGAATATTGAAGATGGATTAGAAAAGAAAAGTTAAGTTTTGAGTTAAAAACGGGGTTGGAGTATCCCTTCAGAGCAATAGAGTTAGAGTATCTCCACTTGCCATAATTTTAATGTAAATGAAAAAGATATGTAGTAAAAAATTAGTTTTTGTGTATTTTAACCTTGATCCGAGACTAAAAGGCTTGTATACTTAGAAAATCAATCGAATGCATTTCGAGACATTCAAATGTTTTGATAAAAAGAGATTCGAAGATTAAGTTAAAAATAGGGACATCATCGTGTCACCTCACTTCTCGAATTTATTTTGGATTCGTTCAAAGGTTTTAGGCGGTGAATAAGATACCGTTGGAAAGATGACTCTATAAGATTTATGCAAAAATATTCAAAAAATCTTAGTAAATCACTTCCTAAGTAGACTCAATTTTTGAAGTTAAGTATATCTTGACACTAGCAGCATATACAAAAGAAAAGACATATATTGAAAAATTGTTTTGGGCTCATTCAAGATTGCTAAACTGTGAACAATACCTTTCTAGAAAGAGAATTTTGTAATCTTTTTATGAAAAATATTTAAAGATTTTAGAAAAATTGTCTGATAGGCTAAAATGGCCCAAACAGAATATCACATGCTGGTTCCAAGGGTCTTGAATAGCAAAGGTTCAAAAAATTATAACTCCCTTATCCGTAATGTTTTGAGGGTGAACAAGACACCTTTGGAAAGGTTCTTCGATGTCCTTTAAAGGAAAAATATCAGAAAGATCAAGGAAAATATTTTATGGTTTGAAAATGATTTTCCAAACTTAGACTATAATGCTGCCTGAGCAAAATAAGGGGCTATTCTATATTTTCAAGATTTTTTTAAGATAGGCTCAGGTTTAGGACGTTCGAACATCCATGACAAAAAGTAACATAGGCATCACAAGTTTATTCCATAATCCCAGAGTAGTTTGGGATAATGAAATAACCTATTGACCGTGTCACTAAAGAGGACATTGGACTCAAGATCAAGGCTTAATGCTTTAACAACTAAACAAGGATCATTTTTTTTTTAAAATAGCATTTTTGAACTTTTTTACCATGAATCCAAAGCTGGAGTGTTTGATTTGTCCCTAAGATTAGGAGACCAATTTTATGAAATCATTAAATCCATTCTATTCTTCATCTATTGGAGGTAGCATGAACTTAACTCAGGGATTTTTCTAAAAATCAATTTTTCAAGAAATAAGCAAGCATTTTTTACAAAGAACAACATATAACACATAGAAAGATGAACATGGACTAAACATGCAAATACACAAAGATGACATTTTGACATGGAAGATGACAAAAATGCAAAAGGATGACAAATAATGTGTATGGAAATGATATGAACATATTTAAACATAGAAATGTATGCTGGAGTTGTCGAGACGGCATTTTTTTGGCATGAAACTCTTGAAAATACAAGAAAATGCATGAACATACATGAGACACATTAAGTTGAACATTCAAATATGAGATGAATTTGTGAATATAAAAAAACATGGCAAGAAATGCATGAACTCAGGCTATGATAATGATGTAGATGAAGCAAGGCATATTTGCATATCTAAACAGCATCAAGGTATCAAGAGGGTCCTCAAGATCTTAAGACTACCACAACCAAGCCAACAATAACTCATAAGAGTCCTAGAATGGTCATGGTAGCATAAAAGGTTCACTAAAATGGTATAGATGATAAAACAGAGAATGTATGGTAAAACGTAGAAAATATACCAAAAAACCTTAAGCTTCTTCTCCCTTCCTAAAACAGTGACTTTAAGCTCAGTTCTTTCCCTTTTCTTGCTATTATTTAGCAAGAAAAAATGAAAGAAAGAAGCTTTCTGGTAATATGGTGGCTGGTGGGGTGTTTTAAGGGTGAAAGTGTGTGAAAGGTTAAATTTTTAAAGGTTTTCTGGTGGTGGTTTAGAGGAGCTATAGGAATGAAAAAAGGTTGAGGGTGCAAGGTAATGGAATAGTGTTTTTTAGGAGAGTTTTGGGGCTGGAGATAATTGAAGAGTGTTTTTTTTTTTGGAGTTGTTGGAGAGACTTTTTTTTGAGGTAGTTGGAAGTCCCTGTGAGAATGGTTAGAAGTCTTTTTATTCAATGCTCAGCCAATGCTTTTAAGAGACAAAGCAAGAGCATTTTTTATCTTTCTCTTCTGCACCGGGGGACATCTCCAACTACTATGCTCAGTTGATTTTCTTCCTATTGGTTCTGCCATGCTGAGCAGTGAGACAGAAAGACTGTGACAACCTGTAGCTAGAGATATGCCTACCATGCCTTCTTACAACCATATATTTTATGAAAGTGACCCTTGTTATTAGCTATTTGGGCTTCCAAAATTAGTTTAAATTTGGTCATAAGCCTATAGTTGAGGTTTGCAATGATTTATGATAGTTCCTTGGTGCAAAAACTTGTTTAGATCAAGTATTCAGACTGTTGAAAAAGTGGCTTGAACTAGGAAAAAATTGCTTGGTGTATCGATATAAAACATATTGCATCAATACACAAGGTACTTTTACCTATTAGTATCGATACAATGAGCTGTGTATCGATACTAAGAGCAAAAAAATGTTTACAATCTTGAGACTTAGAGACCTATATCGATACTCCATGGATTTGTATTAATACTCATGCTTGTGTATCGATACATTTTGCCAAAAATCACAACTTTAGCTACTGCCAAGGTATGTATCGATACAAACAGGCTAGGTATTGATACCACACCTTAGATATCGATATCAAACCCTCTTGTATTGATACTAAATGTGAAAATTTAAATTTTTGGTGACGGACAAGCCTCGTATCAATACTTATGCACTAATATAACTTATGCATACCTATAGCTTCCTAACATATCTTAACTCGGTCATAAACAATGGGAAATTAATCTATACACTCATCTAAATGACCCTGATGACACCATGAAAAATAGCCTTTGATGCCTCAGTTTACATTCTTCTTTAATGTGACCCATAGGCATTTCATACCTTCCCAAAAAAAATTTTCGCTAGCGCCATGTCGCCTAATATTCCAATTTACACAGCACCTGGTAATCTTCCCATAGTTTTATTTTTTTATCTTATGATTTTATCATCTTTCAATTCAGTTGTCTACAAGTATGACAAGAAAGATAAGAATATCTTATCAAGATCATGTCTAATGGTAGGTATATAAATAAGGATATCTTGGTTTTAAGCTAAATAATTATTTGATAATTATTTTAAAATATTTACATAAAGTAAAATTATTTTCTTAGGTGAGAAATTTAATTGAGAATTAAATGTTCTTGCATGTAACTAGGTTGGCCGAAAAGCCCTAATTAAAACAAGCCTTACTTTGAACAAATCCTATTTAGACTTGATATGAGTTAGGCACAATAGTGATGGGTCCTATTAGTGTTGGATTAGGCTAAGATATTAAAAAATTAATATGCTTGGGCCTAATTACAAATGGACTAGGTAAAAAGCTAAAACCCTATAGGAATACCAAATATGGCATCACCCATTGGTTTGGTATTGTTAGGCCTGGTTGACCCATTAGATAAGCCTAACCTAAGTTTAAATGTATAGATATACATCTTTATAGGTTTTTGGCCAAGTGGCTATCAAAAAACCCTGGGCACAAAAAACCTAAGATCCCTACCAAGGTTGGTGTAATCCTTAGGCTCTTTCTAAACTCTTTGCACCATTTTCATCTTTGGAGATCTAGAATAAAAGTGAGAAAAATAGTTTTCTAGTGTTAAACAGAGTAGTCGCCATCCATAGAAGACTAAACACTACAATTGTCGCCTCCTTATAGCCTTCTTATAATGCTATCTCACATGTTTACAGCTTCTTTGTGGCTTCCTAGAATTATTCTTAATTGTTTAAGATTGAAAGCAATTGCATCTTACCTTTTGGTTAAGGCTTCTCAAGCCCTCTAGCTAGTATCAGAGAACCATTGGATCTCATGAAATCTCCAACAAACATTTGTGTTGGTCATCATTAAAAGCAAGATGCTTGTATTGCTTATAGCCTTAAAAGAGAAATTCAAGTATCCAAGCCATGGTAATGATATGCAGGGATCAGCATACTCAGAGTTTGAGTCTTTAAGTAGGTAATATCTCCAACATATCTATGATTTAAGTTATTAAAATTGACTACATGTACATCTCAACCAAAGATGCTAAGGAAATTCAAATATATCTCTGTTTATTTTTCACTGTGTATGTTTAATATGATTGAATATTTTATGCCTATTTATAATATGCATGAGCGTAGCCTCATGTTGGTCTTTTTCAAATGTTCTATGACATTTGCTTTGGCTTTCACAATATCAACCTTAACCCTTTTCTTTGAACTTTATTTATTTTCCTCTATGCTCAATTAGATAATCTAGTCCTCCAAATTCATCTCCTTTTACTTAATCCACAAAGGTGGTAGTTTTTCTATCAAAGTAGCCATTTGAAATGGCTTACTTAACACTATCTTTTTGGTAGCCATCCCTTGAAGGATCAATTGAAATTCTTAGACTTGACTAATCACTTTCTTGGAGTCCACTATTTTAAAATCCAAAAACCTGCTAACTATAAATTTCTTCATAGTATCATTCTTAGTTTTGTATTTTTTGTTTAAGGACTCCCACAGCTTTCTCATTATCTTGATTTGACTGTACATGCTATATATCATGTTGTCAATTTTGTTAAGGACGTAGTTTTTGCATAAAAAATCAGAGTCCTTGCATGCTTCAATCGAGGCCATATTGGTAGTATCCATTTCTTTTATCTTGATAAATGAGGCCTTCTTCCATAAAAACTTGGCTAGATTCAAAGCTGTCAAGTAGAACAACATTTTCTATTGCCACCACTTTAAGTCCACCTATAGACACCTAATTTCATCTGGGTCTCGTTTCCAATATCCTAAATATCTAAAATTGAGAACTTAATGGCCATCCTCATTGGGACCAATATATTTTAGATGAACAAGACATTTTTAAGACCTTTTAGTCATAATTTGAATAACCATAAGTTCACTTGATAGAAAAAAATCATATTTTGATCTCTAATTTTGAATACGTAAGATGAATAATTAAGAAAAAAAATTAGTTTTAATATTTACTTGTTAAAATTTTGAAAATCTATTTTTGTAAATGTTATTGCAATCAAATTTCTCATTTTTAGAAATTTTTCAAGAATTTTTTGTTAAAACTAAGAAATTCACCGTCATATATTTTTATCAATACCTATGTGGCATTTATATCAATATGCACTCCAAAAAAATCAAAAATATTCAAGGAAAAATTCTTATTGATATTTTATACCACAAGGTGTTAAGTTGTCCATTTTTGTAATTAATTTTGGATTTTTCATAGTACAATAAGTATTATACTCATGAAATTTTCTTGATAAAATTATTTTGAATTTTAAATTTTTATCTTTACCATTTTGTAAATCAATATTTTGGATAATATGTCTTATTTAATTCATTTTATATAAGTTTTAATGTATTCTTTGAAATTTTTTTCATCTTAAAATATGAGCTTTCTTTAAATCTGTAAAATTTTTTTGAACTTCAAAATTCTTTACATATCTTCATTTAACCACCATCAAATCAGTTTTTCAAAATTTATTTTATTTTATGAGCTTTACATTTTTTTTTGAATTTTCTCGTTTTCAAGATACGGAGTCTTTTACCCTGTAATTTTTTTTTGGAGAAATTTTTTGAGTTTAAGATTCTTAAAATTCATTAAATATTTTCATTAAATTTATATTAAACCAGTTTTTTAAAAAAATTTAATTTATTTTTTGAGTTCTACATTTTCGTTGAATTTTTCTATTTTCAAGAAAAAGAGTTTTCTACTGCATAAATTTTTTCGAGAGGAAATTTTATTGTTTAAGATTTTTAAATTCATTAAATATTTTGCTTAAATTTATATTAAATCAGTTTTTAAAAAATTCAATTTATTTTATGAGTTTTGTATTTTTTCCAAAATAACAAATTACTTCCATAAAGGTTTTCTCATAAAATTTTACGAGTTTTGGATTTTAATTTTTTTCTTGCACATAAGACCTCTCAAATATTTTTCTTGTATAATTCAATACTTCCACATAAGCTCTTTATACTTCTTTGAAGGAAACCTTTTGCTGTGGCGAAGTCATCAATCCTATTGCTCAAAGAAAAAAAATTAAGTGATGATAGGACGACGATCATTCCAAGTTCTAAGAATTTGCAAGTGAATGCAATTGAGTCAGATAATGAAGAATCGAGGAATGACCATGGAATTCGTCTTTACCCTCTTGGATATGTCAGGACAAATTGGACTATCACTAAAAGAACTATAGTGTTTAGGCTTAATCCAAAGTAATCTCGAGAACTCATCTCATTTGTTTTGTCCAAAACATACGAGAATTTTTTTGTAAAAGGCCTAAAATGTCATATCATGATCTTTAGAAATGAAATAAATAAACCTTTTGTGTATATATTCAATCTCTTTCATATGCATACTCTTTTTTTTTTTTTTGCTTTCATGCTCATATATGAATCAACCCATATTTTCTTGTTTGCCCATTTTTTATTTGTTTAATTTTGTAGATCTTTAGATAAACAAAAGAATGACCTCTTTTAGGATTCAAAAGTCAATTTTAAATAGTCTATTTGTTCGAACGAGGATGATCTCCAAGAAGATTTCAATGATAGCACTTTCTCGGTTGATTTGTTAAAATTAAGTAAGCAGGAGGATGGGCGAATAATGTCTCATAAAGAGCCCACGAAGGTTATAAACTTAGGGGGTGAGGATGATAGAAAAAGTCAAAATTGGAACTATTATCACGTCTGCCACTAAAGTAGAATTAATATATCTGCTTCAAGAATTCCATGATGTCTTTGCATGGTCATGTCAAGATATGCTAGGCTTAGACCTAGAAATAGTGGTTCATAAGCTTCCTTTAAAACTAGAATGCAAGCCAGTTTAATAGAAATTGAGAAGAATGAAGCCTGAAATGCTATTTTAAATTAAAGAAGAGGTAAAAAAATAATTTGATTCTGGATTTCTTGAAGTGGCAAAGTATCCGAAATGGGTCGCTAATATTGTCCCGATTCTAAGGATGGGAAAGTTAGAATATATGTGGACTACTAGGATTTAAATCGAGCAAGCCTAAAGGATAACTTTTCTCTCCCTCATATTGACATATTAGTTGATAATACTACAAAAGAATTATCTATTTTTTTTCATGGATGGATTTTTGGTTTATAATCAAAATAAAATGGCACCCAAAGACATGGAAAAGATAACTTTTGTCACTGTTTGGGGCACCTTTTGTTATAAAGTGATGCTATTTGAGCTAAAAAATGCAGGGGCAACTTATCAAAGGGTAGTGGTCACTTTATTTCATGATATGATGCATAAAGAAATTGAAGTATATGTTGATGACATGATTGCCAAGTCTCTTTAGGAAGAGAGGCATGTCATAGATCTGCAAAAATTATTTGAAAGACTCAAAAAATATCAATTAAAGTTAAACCCGATAAAATGTACTTTTAGGGTAAGATCAGGGAAGCTGTTGGGTTTTATCGTAAGTGAAAAGAAGATTGAAGTTGATCCTGATAAGATCAGAGCTATTCAGGAATTATCGCTTCTGTGCACACCAAAAGAAGTAAGAAGTTTCCTCGGAAGATTGAATTACATTGCCCACTTCATTTCCTAACTCACGGACTAATGCGATCCAATCTTTCAGCTTTTTTGGAAACATAACTTAGGAAAATGGGATGAAGAGTTCCAAATGGCATTCAAAAAGGTCAAACAATATTTGGCAAAACCTCCAGTCCTCATACCACTAGTCCTAGGGCGTCTCCTCATACTATACCTTTCCATATTTGAGCAATCAATGGGATGTGTGTTGAAGCAAAATGAGGAGACTAGAAAAAAAAAAGGACAATTTATTACCTTAGTAAGAAGTTCTTAGAATATGAGGTAAATTATTCCCAAATAGAGAAAATATGTTACGCCCTATTTTGGACTACAAAAAGGCTCAGGCAATATATGCTATATCATACTACTTGGTTCATCACAAAGATCCAATCAAGTATCTTTTTGAAGCCCTAGCATTGTTTGCAAGAATAGCAAGATGGCAAGTTTTATTATCAAACTATGATATAGTCTATGTGAGCCAAAAAGCAGTTAAAGGAAGCATTATTGCTAAATTTTTAGCAAGCCATGCCCTGAATGATTATCAGTCATTAGATTTTGATTTTCTTGATAAAAATTTGATGAATGTTTCTGTTAAAGAGAAAGGGAATCAAATTGAAAAACTAGAATGGAAAATGTATTTTGATGGGGCCTCAAATGCTTTAGGGCATGGAATTAGAGCAATTCTCATATCCCCTCAAGAAGATTATTATCCTTTTACTGCCAAGTTAGATTTTGATTGCACAAACAACGCGGCAGAATACAAAGCATGTTTCATGGGACTTCTTGCAGCTATTGAGAGAAATGTTCAAGTATTCAAAGTTTATGGTGATTCCACCTTGGTGATTGATCAGCTATGTAGGGAGTGGGAAACTCGTGATTCAAAGTTGGCCTAACATAAGAAGAGGATTCTTGAATTATTATAGGAGTTCGAGAAGGTGGATTTTATTCATTTACCTTAGGATGAAAATCAAATAGCAGATGCTCTCGCCACCCTTGCCTCGATGTTTAAGGTGATTGAGAAAGAAAAAGTAATCTCTATGCAGATGAGCCTGTGTGAATTTCCTGCATATTTTCATAATGTTAAAGTTAAATCAGATGGCAATCCATGGTATTATGATATTAAAAGGTCTGGACGGGGAGATCTTTTACAAGAAACACTATGATCAAACGTTATTATGATGCGTGGATGCTCTTGAAGCACAAAAAATTTTGGAAGTGCATGAAGGAGTTTATGGAATTCACGCTAATGGGCATAAAATGGCAAGACAAATTATGAGATTGGGCTACTTTTGGATGACTATGGAAGGAGACTATATTAAGTATGCCCAAAAATGGCATAAATGCCAAATCTATGCAGACAAGATTCATGCTCTGCCTTGTCGTTACACATCTTAACTACTCCATAGCCCTTCTCTATGGGGGCATGGATGTTATTGGGCCAATTACCCCTATAGCTTCAAATCGTCATCGTTTTATTTTAGTGGCTATAGACTATTTCACCAAATGGGTCGTAGTTGCTTCTTACGCAAATGTGATAAGGTCAATAATGATCAAATTCCTGAGGACAAATATTATTTATCATTTTGGAATACCCGAAAGGATCATAACTAATAATGCTTCCAACTTGAATAATAAATTAATGATAGAGGTCTATACCCAACTCAAGATCTCTCACCATAATTCAATAACATATCGTCTGATGATGAACAAAGCAGTGGAAGCAGCCAATAACAATATTAAGAGGATTATGGCAAAGATGGAGACTTATTGAGATTGGCATGAAAAACTCCCTTTTAAACTTTTGGCTTATCGAACTTCAGTTCATACCTCTACCGAGGCAACACCTTACTCGTTGGTATATGTCACTAAAGTCGTTTTACCAATTAAAGTTGAAATCCCCTCGCTCTGGGTGTTGATGGAGACCAAATTGGAGGAAGCTGAATAGGTCCAAGATCGCTATGAATAGTTGAACTTTATTAAAGAAAAGAGGTTGCGAGCAATTCAGCATAGACGAATGTATCAAAAAAGAATGATGAGAGCACGTGATAAGAAGCTCTGCCGAAGGCAATTTCATGAAAGGGAGTTAGAATTAAAAAAGATCCTTCCAAGCAAAAAAGATCCACGCGGCAAATGGGCTCCGAATTAGGAAGGTCCCTCTGTGGTTCAAAAAGCATTTTTCGGTAGAGCATTAATTCTGGCAGAAATGGATGGACACACTATCCAATCCCATAAATGTTGATAATGTAAAAAAGTATTATGCTAAAAAGGGTAATTTAAAAAAAAGCAAAAAACTAAAAAAAAAGCAAAAAAAAACAAAAAAAAAAGAAAAAATAAAGGTGTTAAAAGGGGGGAGGCCTCAAGTTGAAAACTCAAAAAAGGTAACTTAAAGGTAAAAGGATATGTGAAATGAAATTCGTTAAAAGCCCAAGACTAAAAAAGAGGCACTATGCAATTAAAGACATCTTTAAAGAGATAATCCACGTAAGAGCAGTGTTCTGTTCAAGAAACACTTTTAAAGAATTGAATGAGAGATTCCAGCTACCTGAATAAGACCTAATTTTGTTCTATACGTTGAAAATACTCTTATTGTATTTTCTCCCTCTCTTGGAATATAACTACATGTTTTTGTTCATACCTTTGTTACTCTTTTATTCATATTCTTATCATTCTTATTTTTACCCTTGATAATTTTACCTTTGTCATACTTGTCGTATGCGTATAGATTTTTGAAAAATAATGGTTGACATTTTACAAAAAAATAACAAAGAGATTTCTTTGCATTACTTTAGATTAAGTTTAAACATTATTGGGATTTTAGTTACTGTTTCAATTCTTTGGGTATTCTAGGAGGGTTAAAATCTATTGATAACATGGTTAAGTATCATCAAAGAAAAAAAATTTGACAGTCATGATTAAATGATATTTCTGATAAGAGGAAAAATAAATTTTGCACAAAAAGCTCCAAATGCAGGCATCATCAGCCTTGTTTACCCCATTAGATCACAGAGAGCTCTAGACCCGAGCATCATTAGCTTTATTTCTTTTACTCAAAGAAAAACATTTTCACAACATTTTCTGAAAATGCTTTCAGCCTCGAGTATCGAAGCAAGTTCATTATGCCTACACTATCTCCTACAGATACCTTCAAATTAAGGTTCAAGCTGACTCTCTTGCCTAAAAAGAAATACAGATATTTGCAATATTTTTTGAAAATGCCTTCAACTTTAAGAAAAAACAACACATTCAAAACAGAAAGACATTTCAGGAATAGTTTTGCATTATGCATGCATTCGCATTTAATAACTTATAGGAAAAGTTAAACATGATGCGAAAAGAGAATGATGGTCATGCTTATTGCCTTAAAGTCGAAAGGTAACTCCTTCATCTTTTCAAATTGACAAAGCATCAAATGTTATCCCAAGCCTTTTTTATTTGTTAACTTGTAGGGTTTATCCCAATCAACACGTAACTTTATTGACTTGTCAATTTTATCCCAGTCAACCCTTTTCATTTATTGACTCATAGGTTTTATCCAGTCAACCCTTACCTTTGTTAACTTGTAGGTTTCATCTTAGTTAACTTACCTTTATTGACTTGTCAATTTTATCCCGATCAACCTCTTTTATATGTTGACTTATAGGTTTCATCCTATTCAACTTGTACCTTTGTTGACTTATAGGTTTCGTACCAATCAACATGTACCTTTATTGACTTGTACGTTTTGTCCCAGTCAACCCTTTTTCATTTGTCGACTTGTTAGTTTTATCCCAGTCAACCCTTTTCATTTATTGACTTATAGGTTTCATCCTAGTCAACTCTTTTTGTTTGTTGAATTGTAGGTTTCATCCCAGTCAATGCTTACCTTTGTTGACTTGTGGGTTTTATCTCGGTCAACTTTTTTTATATGTTGACTTGTACATTTTATCCTAGTTCACCCTTTCCATTTGTTAACTTGTAGGTTTTATCCTTTACCTTTGTTGACTTATTAGTTTTATCCTAGTCAACCCTTTTCATTTATTGACTTGTAAGTTTCGTCCTGCTCAACTCTTTTCTTTTGTTGACTTGTTGGTTTTAACTCGATCAACCTTTTATTTTTGTTTACTTGTAGATTTTGTCTCAGCCAACCTTATCTTTGTTGACCTGTAGGTTTTGCCTCAGTCAACCTCTTACCTCATTGACTAGTATGGTTTCATCCCAATCAACTCCTTTTGTTTGTTGACTAACATGGTTTTGTCTCGTTAAGCTACTTGTGACTTAGATCTCGCCCTAGTTGCCGTTTAATTTAAGATTTCTCTTTAGGGCTAATTAGCTTTTATTTTTGTTTTGAGTTTAGTTTTCAAAGCTTAATGACCCCGAAAGAAATTATGTCTATTTAATCTTTGCCCTGTTCCTGATTCTCAACAACGGTTAAAGAGGGGTAGTTGTAGACACCTAATTTCATTCGGGTCTCGTTTTTAATAATCCTGAATATCTGAAATCAAGAACTTAACTACAATCCTCATTGGGACTGATATTTTTTAGATGAACAAGACATTTTAGTCATAATTTGAATAACCGTAAGTTCACTTAACTAAAAAGTCATATTTTGATCTCTAATTTTGAATACACAAGATAAATATTTAAGAAAAAATTATTTTAATATTTACTTGTTAAAATTTTTAAAATCTATTTTTGCAAATGTTATTGCAATCAAATTTCCCATTTTTAAGAATTTTTCAAGAATTTTTTGTTAAAACTAGGAAATTCACTATCGTATATTTTTGCTGATACTTATGTGGTATTTAGGTCAATATGCACTCCAAAAAATAAAAAATATTCAAGAAAAAATTTATATTGATATTTTATACCACAAGGTGTTAAGTTGTCTATTTTTGTAAATAATTTTGAATTTTTCATAGTACAGTGAGTATTATACTCGTGAAATTTTTTTTTTGAAAAAATTATTTTGAACTTCAAATTTTTATCTTTACCATTTTGTAAATCAATATTTTGGATAATATGTCTTATTTAATTTATTTTATATAAGTTTTAATATATTCTTTGAAATTTTTTGATGCTAAAGTACGATCTTTCTTTTAATCTATAAAATTTTCGATAAAAGTTTCTCAAGTTTCAAACTTCAAAATTCTTTAAATATTTTCATTTAACCACCATCAAATCAGTTTTTCAAAATTTATTTTATTTTATTAGTTTTGCATTTTTTAAAAATTTTTTAGTTTTCAAGATACGGAGTCTTCTACCCTGTAATTTTTTTCGGGAGAAATTTTTTGAGTTTAAGATTCTTAAAATTCATTGAATATTTTCATTAAATTTATAGTAAATCAGTTTTTTTAAAAAACAAATTCAATTTATCTTATGAGTTTTACATTTTCTTTGAATTTTTTTATTTTCAAAATACGGAGTTTTCTACTTCATAAATTTTTTAGGAGGAAATTTTCAAGTTTAAGATTTTTAAAATTCATTAAATATTTTCATTAAATTTATATTAAATCAGTTTTTAAAAAATTTAATTTATTTTATGAGTTTTGTACTTTTTCCAAAATAACAAATTGTTTCCATAAAGGTTTTCTCGTAAAATTTTATAAGTTTTAGATTTTAATTTTTTTTCTTGCACATAAGGCCTCTCAAAAATTTTTCTTGTATAATTCAATACTTGAAATATTTATAAATTTTTTTTATTTTATTAATTTTATTTTGGGCAAAATTTTTTAATGGGCCTAAAAATTTTAACTTTTGCAAAAAAACCTAATAAGCTCAATAATTTCTCAACAAGCCCAATGACTTTACCAAGTCCATTTTCTTGATTTTCCACCAAGCCCATTTCATTCTCTAAAAGCCAATTAAATCCATCTTAATATCCAATTTTCTAACAAAGCCCACTAATCTTTTTTTCTTTCTAATTTTATATCAATTATTAAATTTTTATTTTTTATGGAATTTTTATTGGAATTTCCATATGATTAAATTGTTAATTGGATTTATCATGTGAATTTATTTATTTATTTATTTTAAACTTTAATTTTTTGTTATTATTTTTTTATATAGAACTTTCAATTAGGATATTCTTGCAATTTGATTGCATTAATTTCTTTACTTCTAATAGTATTTTTTTCCTCATAAATTTATAATTTTATTTTGTTTTTCCATAATTTATTCTAATTTGCTAATATTAGTTACATGAAATCTAGTTTAGTTGGAATTAAATTCTTTTCCAAGTGATTTAGTTTCATTCCAACTAATACCATTAAGTTAACCAAAATTAACATATCATTATTCTACCTAAAATAGCATAATCATAACAATGGAAATGGTGGCTTGTAAGAAAAGATGACAAGGGTATGGGCTTATGACATAACATTTATTATTTTCCTAACCTAACAAGTAAACTTAACATCAAACAAATCAAATAAAAAAGAAAAAAATATGAAGAAAAGAATGAAATTCGGGCAAGGAGGCTTCTCACCCTCCTTAGCCAAATCATCCTCCCTTTTAAATGGAGAAGGATGTTTTCTTCAAGCATTTTTAGAGTTTGGGAGAGTAAAAAAAAGAAAGAAAAAAATACTAAAAAAAATTCAAAGCTTTGTTAACGTATAATCTCCACTAAAATCTTTGAATTTTTATTTATTTCATGCATTTTTCTTCTCTTTGGTGAGCCAAAAGTATGCTTCAGTTCATGGATTTTTTATCCATGTTGAAAAACTAAGCATAATGGCCATGAACTAATTTCCTTGATTTTATTTTATTTTATTTTATTTTTATCTCTTCTTGTTAGCAAATTATTTTTCTTCATGAATCATGTTTATGTTGAGATGACGTTGGTTTTGGTGTTGCGTTTATCATATATATGTTTGTTATATCCCCTCACCAACTCTATCACTAAATACAACTTCGTTAAGGAGTAAGCTTCAAAGGATAGTTCGATGACCTTAGGCTCTATGAGTTTGATAATCATGTAACCTCTACTCACTCGGAGTTTCAAATCAGGTAAAACTCCTATCAAGGCCTATATAAAGGAGTAGCATTAGCACTTCTGAGGTATGAATTATTAGAAATCTCACATTCTCTCTTCAATCCTCGTTCTTAGTATCTTTACTTACTTAAGCATTGGAGTGTCCCCTGGAGCAAAACTCCAGGCCTCTCTCACCTTTGCTGTTTTACAGGATTCCTCCTTAGCATTTCCATTGTTGCATCAACAATGTTCATATATATTTTATTTCTTTTAGTGTTTTCTTGTTATTGAGGTGAAATCACATGTTTATATACTTATTTTTGTAACTTTATCATATAGTGGTGCTAATTTGTGTTAAATAAAATATGAATATGTGATTATTGAGAAAAAAATTGATTGGTAGATTGTTTAGGTGTTGGCTGAAATTCATGCTTGTATATGTGTTTTTATGGTCATTGTGTAAAAATGGAAAGTTTGGGGCTAATTTGTAAAAAAAATAAAAAAATAAAAAAATTTTGTTTAAACCTGTATGTTTGGCCAAAGCACACTTGCACCCTTAAGAGTGTATTTTATGCATTTATCAAGTTAAAATACATTTTTTTTAGTTTTGAGGTCTTTTTGTAATTTTAAGAAGTTAGGGGACTTTTGTGTAAATATCAAAAAATTTATTCTACGAGCAAAAAAAAGTGACCGAATCTTGCTTGTAATTTTCTATGTGATTTTCGTGATTATTTTGATTTAGTTAAAGCTTAATTTTACATGTTAATCATGTAGGGGCCAATTTGCTATTTTAGGAAAGTTTAGGGACTAGTTTGCAAATAATAGAAAGTTTTTGTTTTATGGTCAAAGGATTTGACCAAAAGCTTCATGGATAACTTGGAAACTGATTTTGGGTATTTCATATCATGCTTTAGGTATTTTTCACACTTTAGGGTGCATTTTGCAATTTCATAAAGTTTAGGGGCTAGTTTGCAAATAATGAAAAATTATGTTTTTTCTGGTCAAAGGTGTTTGAGTGAACCTTCATATGATGTTCTTCATGATTTACATGCTGATTTTTATCTGATTAATTATATTTGTGATGATTTAGATTGTTTTTTTAACTTAGGTACCTAAGTGTAAAATCCAAAAAGTTTAGGGACCCTTACGAAAATCTAGCATTTTTTTAGGACAAAATGGTTATCTTTTAAATAATCATCCACTTTGATTATTTTAAATATTTTTAGCATTCCATTGGTCCTCCGATGAGGTGCTAAAAATATTAAAACCTTTCGTATTCTTTTAGTTCTCCATTAGGGTACGAAATGCAATTTTTAAAAATTTAGGGACTTAATGGTATTTTTGCATGTTAGGTTGTTTAAAATATTAAATTTCTCATTTAGGGTGTTTTGGGTTAAAAAATATATCTTTCTTAGCATTTTAAACTAGTTCAGGACTAATAGTTAATTTTGAGAAATTTAGGGATCCATTAGCAATTTTTGTATTTTAAGCCATTTTTGTAATTAAATTACTCATTTAGAGCAAAAATCATTATTACTTGTCTTTTTGAGTCCTTTAGGGTTGTCGAGATACTTTCATACCGAAGGTACACCCTAAGGGCATTTTTGTAATTTCTCTCAAGCAGAATCCTAAGCAGTCATAGAGATGTTTTTATGCCAAAGATGTACATTTAGGATAACTTCACCTTTTTATGATCATTTTTTAGTTTTTTAGGGTTGCCAGGATACTTTTACGTGAAAGGTACACCTTAAGGGCATTTTGGTAATTTCTCTCGAGCCTAGTCCTAGGTAGTTATTGGGATGCTTTTACGCCAAAGATGTACATTTAGGATAGATTAACCTTTCTATGATCATTTTTGAATCCTTTAGGGTTGTCGAGATACTTTCACATCGAAAGTCCACCCTAAGGGTATTTTGGTAATTTCATTCAAGCTGAGTCCTAGGTAGTCCTTAGGATGCTTTTATGCCAAAGGTGTGCATTTAGGATAGGTTCAACCTTCCATAATCATTTCCATATCCTTTAGGGTTGCCAAGATACTTTTAAGTTAAAGGTACACTTCAAGGGCATTTTGGTAATTTTCTCGAGTTCTAGGTAGTCATCAGGATGCTTTTATACCGAAGATGTACATTTAGGATAGGTTCACCTTTTTATAATCCTTTTCATGTCTTTTAGGGTTACCGGGATACTTTCACATCGAAGGTATAGTCTAAGGGCATTTTAGTAATTTTGCATTAGATCCAAGTCCTATGTGATTACTAGGATATTTTCATGTCAAACGTACACACTATGAATAAGTTCATCCTTTTAGATGGTTATCGAGTTTTATGAAGTTTTATAAATATTTTTAATAAAATATATATTTTTTTAAAAAAAATTAAGGCAATGTCTTCAAGTTTAAATGATACGTTGAATTTCTCTCAAAATATGAAAGATAATTCTACAGATTATTTTAATATCGAGATATCTTTTTCAAAATGAAAATCAGGATTTTATAAATTTTGAAAAAAATAATAATAAAGCCTTTCGCATTCCTCTACCCTCGACTGGGCTGCAAAAGATATTTTTAATCTTAAAACACTTTTGTGTTCCTCTAGTTTTCCATTGTGATACAAAAGAGAATGATAAAAAGCTTTCGTGTTCCATTGGTTCTCCAATCAAATACGTAAGAGATTTTAACTTTTTTTTAAATTTTAAAAAACCCAATTTTCCTAACACGAATAATAAATTTGCATTATAAATTATTATTTTAGGAATTTATAATTAAATGTCATATGTTGAAACCAAATAAAAATTAAAATTCAAGTTAACACGTAATTAATAAGGTACCGATTTTCAGGCATCACGAGAAGGTTGATTTTACTTGTGATTGTAATCGATCTCGAACCTTTTTATATGATCTCTGGTATGATCGCGGGCCTTGAAGTTAGTATTCTAGGGTTTCTTAACCCTTAAAATACAAACTCTAATAGGTGACTAATCTTAACTAGCCCAAATAGATTGGTGGCGACTCCAAATAAATAGTCATTTCATAATGACTATTTAGGGTTAAGTTGAGAGGGCAATTCATCTCAATCACCCAGTCTCCAAAAATAAGAAATTGTCAATAATGATATGGCCTACAAAAATAAG
>JBBYHL010261362.1:0-28492 GCA_038381835.1 Adansonia madagascariensis
AAATTAAAAAAATATGAAAGCCATAATAGATAATACCACATCAAAAATGAAAAAAAAAAATCACATATTAGACTAAGAATTAGAACTGCCCATGGGTTGGACAGCTCGTCCAGCCTAATAGGCTTGGCACAATCAGGCTCGGGTCTCAGATTTTAAGTTTCAGGTAGGCTTAAGCCAAAATAATTTTTTTAAATAAAATAATACATTTTTATTTAAATGTAACTATAAAATATATACATATTAATATAAAAACAATGTTTTAATATTATGAACAGTGATTTGTGCTTAAATGGGCGGGCCAGGCCAAATTTGGCCCTGAGTTTAAAGTTTAAAATTTTTTCAGGCCACGGCTAGGCCCATGGAATCGAACTAATATTTTTTCAAGCTAGACTAGGCCAAATTCAGGCCTGAGCTTAGAATTCAAAATTACATAATAGTGATTACATTTAACATAAAATAAAAAAATGTAAAACATACTCGAACCTGAACCTGAACTTGAATTCGAATAGACCTGAACGTAAGTAGACTTGAACTCGAATTGCCCAAACCTGAATTGGCTCGAACCCGAAAGAATCTAAACCTAAATAGGCCCAAACTTGAATCAGCCCGAACCCAAAAAAATCAATCCAAAAATGACTCGACTCGAACCTGTTCGAACCTGCCCAATTGCCACCTCTAATGATTGCTCTAGTTTTACTTATCTGTATGTAATGAGAAATAAAGATGAAGCATTTGAAATTTTTAAATGTTATAAATCCAAAGTAGAAGATTTAAATGAAAAGAAAATTAAAATTCTTCATAGTGATGAAGGTGAATAATTTTTACAAATTTTGATGTTTTTTGTGAGGAATATGGTGTACTACATCAATGTTTTGCACCTAAATCTTCACAACAAACACCGTAAAATTTAGAAGAATTAAGGACTATAGACACCTAATTTCATGAAAACCTTTTTTTCGACGATCTAGAACTGCTAAAATTGAAAATTGGGTGGCCTTCTTGATGGGGGTCAACCTCTTCCATATGGACCAGGCCTTTTAGGACCTATTTGGTTGTGTTAAGATGATCGCTTATACGCATGATCAAAAAATTGTAATTTCAAGGTTTGTAGAGAACAAAAACCAATTAGAACAATATGAATTTTAGAGAGAAAAGTTAATTTTAAAATTTTTTTCCATAAAATTAGGGTTTGATTTTTAAATATGTTATCCTTGATTTAATTTTACCTTTTCAAAAAATTTTAATCCCTTTTTGCGAAACTCGGAAGTCAACTATCATATATTTTTACAAATAACTGCACAATATTTATGCTTATATTCTTTTTAAAAAACAAAAATATATGGATAAAAATTCCAATTAGCATTTATACAACAAGATGTCAAATTGTTAGATCAACTTCAGTTTTTCATGGTATCGTACGTTTTCTACTTACAAAATTTTTTTGTAAACTTATTTTAGGCTTTGAATTTTTTATTTTTATCGATAAATATTTTGATAAATGCATTGAACCAAGTTTTTCTTCTTCAAACTTGAGCTTGTTTTGGAATTTTTTTGTTCAATTTAGTATGAAATTTTTGATTTCGCAAGGTGCTTTTGTAAAAGTTTTTTTAGTTTAAGGTTCTCGACTTCTTCATACTTGATTGAATATTTCAGAATTCATCCTCTTCATATATAAATCAACTTTTTGAAGTTTTCTTTTTGCAAATATGGAATTTTTTATTGTAAAGATTGTTTTCATAAACTTTTTAGGACTTAATTTTAATTTTCTCTTTTTCCACACATGATATCTTTTATCAATTCATTTTGATTATATTTTTTAAGAACTTCAACACTTGGCATTTTTATTTTTTATTTTAAATTCATGCATAAATATCCTACTTGGGATATGAATGTATGAATTTCCCACTAAATACTTTTGTAGCATGAAATGTAAATGTTTTTGATACACGAGACTTTGGGAAAATTCCCATGATTTTTCTTAATTTTAATTCCTTTGGGATTTTTCTAGATTTTGCACCTAAATTTATTCTAATTTGTTTTTTGCACAGTAATTCCATAAATTCAAATTTTGCTCATGGCCTTTAATTGAAATTCCTACATGTTTAAATTTCTAGTTGGATTTGTCTCACGTAGGACATCTTTTCAACACATGAATTTTAATTTAACTTTTATTCTTTTACAATTTAATCCTTTTTTATTTAATTTCTTCCATTTAATTTAATTAGAACTTGTTACATAATGATTTCCTCAATCTAGTTTTTCCTTATGGTTTCTCAATTAGAGTTTTATATGATTTAATTCTCAATGGAATTTTATCACATGTAAAATTTTAATTGAAACCTTGTGTACATAAATTTTGACTCAACTTTTATTCTTTGCAATTTAGTACTTTTCCTTTAAATTTTTTCATTTGATTTTCAATTAAGGGCTTGCTACTTATGAATTCCTTAATTATTTTCCATATACATATCAATAAGGCCCTAGTTAAATATTTTTATTCACGAAAATAAATTTTTCCAATTTCTAAAATTTCTCATCAACTCGATCACATGAGCTTGGAAAATCAATCCAAAGCTTAGTAAATCAAGCTCATTTGATTAATTTGACTTGTAAATTATACTTTTTTTGTATGATATTATTATTTATAATTTTTATTTAATTAGAATTTTTAATTATATTTTTTATTGCTATTTTTTTTCAATGTAGGACTTTATTTACCAAGTTGGTTACATAAGCTTAGGAAATTAATGCAAAACTTATAAAATTAAATTTAATGAGTTACTTTGTCACATGGACTATACTTATAATATAGTAGCATTATTTATTTATTTTATTATATTCATTTTCAAATTAATTCTTATTTATTTTAATAACAATTTAAACCAAATTCCACATATCAAGCATGCATGATGGGAAAAGCCTCTAATTTCCTTGGCCGAATTCAATTGATATGCGTGGGGGAAGTTCATTTTTTTCTTTTTTCTTCCAATAAAACCAAAACTCTTATTTGAATTTTATCTAATTTCTTTAAGGAAAATAAACCTGTTTTCAAAACCTTAGGTTGAAATAAAAAAAATAAGAGTTTTAATTGAATAAAGGTATTTTGCTTTTAATTTCATTCAAAGTTTCTTTTATTTTACACTATTCATCTTCATCTTCCTCCACCTTGATTTTCAAAGTTTCATCCCCTTGATTGGAAGCTTCATGAACCAAATTAACTTTGGTGAAAGCAATGACCAAGTTTCTTGAGTTTTCTTTTCATCATTGAACTTAATGTTCATAAAAATTCTGTTTTGATAGTTTGGATGTTCTTGATTATGTTTGTATGAATTGATGATGATCTTGGCGTTGATGAGTTTATTGTTCATTCATGCTTAGTTCTTGATTTTTTTTTCTTGTCATAATCTTCATGATTTTATTTTAGAAGTTGCGTGTTCAAATTTCATGTCCGTATTATGTTGCATGTCCCATGGTGTTTTGATGATTTATTATTTCATGAAATTTAGTACTGATGGTTTTTCACGAAACATATATTGCATGTGCATACTTAATTCCATTTTATGTTGTATGTTTATAACTTTATTGATTTTATTATTTGCATGAACATTGATTGTGGATTTTGATATATGTAATTTTTTGTATGGATGTATTTTTCACTTGGTAGCTTAAATTCAATAAGAAATGCCATGCTTCATTTTGATTTCTATATGGAATTTTTTTTGAAGGATTTTGGGCTTGGTCGAATGGTAGATGCTATATTATAGCTTTCTTGATTTTATTATTTGCATGCATATTGATTGTGGATTTTGATATATGTAATTTTTTGATGGATGCATTTTCACTTGGTAGCTTAAATTCCATATGAAATGCCATGCTTCATTTTGGTTTCTATATAGAATTTTTTTGAAGGATTTTGGGCTTGGTTGAATGTTAGGATGCTATTTTACAAAATTTGAATTTCTTTCTGGGTCATCTAGTAATATAATTAAATTATAGGGACCAAATTACAAATTTAAAAATTTATTGCATGAGAATTTTGTCTTAGGCTAATAGTCTTAGGCCAATTTTTTGATTTGTCCACGTGTTTTAAGTTCATATTAGTAGTTTATCATGCATTTCAAGTTGTTTAGAGGTCACTTTGAAAATTTGAAAAGTTTAAGGACCAACTAGCAAAACTTTGTTTTTGTGGCTAATTAGGTCATTTCACATGTAAATTACCCATCTAGGGTAGTGCATTTCATGCATTTTTAACCATTTTAAGGGTCAAAGTGCAAATTTAGAAAGTTTAGTGACCTATTAACAATTTCCATTATGTAGATTATTTTTGTTTATAAGTCACCCATTTAGGGTGATTTAATCATTTCCATGAAAAGCACGTCCTTAGCAGCCACATAGAACTTTCATGTCACATGCACATTGGGTTAGGTTAGTGACTTCATTTTACAATTGAGTTCTTTAGGGTCATCAAGAACTTTCATGTTGAAGGTGTACTTTAAAAGGTATGTTGATCATTTTTAGAGTTCTTTAGGGTCGTCAAAAACTTTTGTGTCAAAGGCATACTTTTGGGGATATGCTGGTTATTTTTAAAGTCCCATAGGGTCATCGAGAACTTCCATATTAAAGGCATACTTTAGAGGTATGTTGATTATTTTTAGAGTCCTTTAGGGTCACTGGAACACTTTCATGTCAAAAGCAAACTTTAAGGCTAGGTTGGTCGCTTTAAAGTCCATGAGGAATGTAGACACCCTATTTTGTTTGGGCCAACATTCGAAGCATTAGAAGCCGTTGTCTGAGGCACCATTGAGGTCATTCATACAAGCTTATGTCCAATCCGCATCATTCTTAGGTAAGGTAAGGTCGTAAATTATTTAACTTAAGACCAAGCCCCATAAAAAAAATATACATTAGATAAAGTAAAGCCCATGTGCATATTTAATTAATTTTGTTTGGGCCTATTTTATTTAATTATATTGGGTCATAAATTATTTAATTTAAGAACAAGTATTATAAAAAATATACATTAGATGAAATAAAGCCCATGTGCATATTTAATTATATTATTTAGGCCTATGTTAGTTAATTATATTAGGTCATAAATTATTTAATTTAAAACCACGTCTTATAAAAAATATACATTAAGTAAAATAGAGCCTACATGCATATTAAATTATTTTATTTGGTTTAATTGTATTGGGTTATCTTGTAAAATATTTTAAGATTCTTGTTGGGCCTTATTAAAATCATTTTGATTCAATATATTCATTATTTGAATTAATTTTAGGCTTATTGGGTTGGGTTAATGATTTTTTAAAGACCTAATTAGCTTGATGGTGGGGTATTTCATGGGGAAAAAATTGATATTCAAGGGATATTTTGGAACTTTGGCAGCTAATTGGTATTCAAGTATTTGTACTTTGACCAATTAAAAATTTAAAGCACAATCTAGTACACCATGACTCATCATTTTTTATAAAAAAAAACAAAAGTGCCCATTTTGCCCTAGCATAGTGTTGGCTAATTGGCCTCCTATAAAGCCAAAAGGTTGGGTTTCAAAAAAAACTCTTTCCAATTTTCCTTCATTTAGCCACCAGCCCTAGAGAAAAAAAATTTATTACAACAGAAAAAAAAGAAGGGAAAGTCGAAAGTGAGCAAAACACAAACATGGAGGCATCATATTGACAAGGAGATTAAGCAAGCTTCAAGGTTTATTTTGTGGTATATTTCCTTCACCCTTTCTTTTACATCTTTTGCTTTTCTCATTTTTATTTTTTCATGCCATTTTGGCAAGCCTTTTGAATGATAAGCATGAATCTTGTAGTATTCATGCATTTCTTTAAGCTTGTTTGATGTGGTTGTGTGTTTAATGAATTGTTGTGATATTTTGGTGTTTAAAAGATCATATTTCTTGCCTCATTTCCATTTGGCCAGCTTGTATTTTAGTTTTAATATTTTTGCTTCATCTCAACACTTTGATTTGTGATGCTTTATATCTTTTGTTACATGACCAAATGTTGTTTGTGTCATTACTTGTATATTGGTCACCTAATGCTTATTAATATGCCATTTATGTGTGCCTAACTATGCATTGAGTGTTTGATATCATGCTTACTTATTTAATCTATAACATGTTTACTATAATGTTTGTTTGATACGGGCTGAAATCTGATTTTGTAAAAACCCACCCCAAGTTAAATCTATACTAACTTCAATCAATGGGGTTAGCATAGATGTAATGTTTTAATAGATTGGTTCTCCAATCCTTGGCATATATCAAATATAAGTGTTTGGAATCATGGCCTAATTAGGTCAAATATATTCTATTTTTAATCAAAAATTAAAAATGTTTTCAAGTGCCTAATTTGAGTTTTGTTTTGAGCTTATCGTTACCCTGGTATGGATGGCAGATGGTTTGGCAACCTATTCTATGGGGACTAGATTGGTCTATTACTCCACTACAATAGATCTCAATCATTCGCATGTTCAATGCCTTGACACATGACCATAAAAGCCTTAACCTAAAGAAACCCTTGGTTTGGTACTGGCAGCATAGTGACCCTTATAAAAAAATTATATCTAGACTCTAAATGATTTTTCTAGAATTTTCCAGCATTTTTTCTGAAAAAGGCTTTGGATTACCTTTAGAATGATGCCTTGTTTGCCCCCAGATTTTTTCAAATATAAAAGTTATGATTTTTCAAATCTTCATTATCTGGAACCCCTAGAATCAATGATTCACATTCTCTTTGAGTAATTTTGAGCCATCAAAGGATTTTTTTTTTTGGATTTTTCAAATATTTTTCCTATAAAGTTTATAAAATTCCCTTTTTTGAAAATTATCATTTGCAATTTAATGATTCTAAATGAGGCTGGGATGATTTTTCAAAGTTCATTGTTCCTTTTTCCCTACATTTGCTATCAGTACTAATCAGACTCAGTTTCAAAAATTAATTCCGCCTAAAAACCTACTTTCTAGGATATTTAGAATATTTTTATATTAATACTTATTGAGTTAACTTTTCAATGGTATCTCGTTTGCCACCAGGAACCATGGAACCAAACCTAAATAAATTTAGGAAAGTGGATAGTGCGATGCTATCCCTTGTATTTGCGAAACTTGGGAAAATTGCTTGAATTTTCCTAGACCAATATTTCTAGTCATTTAAATGACTCAAAATATATTCAATGATTTTCCCCATGGAATCAAGACCCATGACATAGGTCCTTTCAGGCTCGGATCAAAACTCAAAATTGTTTTCAAAAATTAATTTTGATTTCCAATTTAAAATATTTTGCATCTTAAAATTTGTTTTCTTCAAAATTCCCAAAATTTCTAATTTTCAAAAATCACTCAAATTCTTTCTTATTGAGGGGATGTTTCAACCCCATTTTTCTAAGGGAATACTCCAACCCCGCTTTTCCAAGGAGATTTTCTAACTCTGTTTTCTTTGAAGGGATGCTCCAACCTTACTTTTTAAAAATACATAAAAAATCTAAGTTTTGTCTCCTTCAGGCTTCCTCGAACCTTTTATCGACCTTTTTATGCCTAAGATAGCCTTTGAGTCCAAACACATCTGAAAATTGTCAATTCGATAATTTTTCAATAACAGAGTCAATTACAAGATACAACTCGACAGCCCCTCCTTTCTGTTTCTATGTGTTTATCTTTAATGCAATTTTTAGTATCCCTTTATGTCTTACTAACCTGTTTTTCTTCTTGATGGTGACTTGCATTCATGTTTTCAAAAACTTGAATTTCATTAAACTCGAGGCAATGTTCTATATCAGTATCCTTCTAGTGCTTGACATACAGTATCCTTTTCTAAATCAATCTGAATCTTATTTTACCAAATCCTCTATGTTTATCTTTTCTTTAGGTTGCATAAAGAGATATTAATCAAATGTTTATCACAGAAGCCCAGATCTAATATTTACAAAAAATTTGCATTCATAATAAGGGGACTACACATAGATAATAATCGCATGAAAAATCGAGGAAAATGAAACTTTGATAATTTATGTCTGATGGTACCAATTTTGGGAGTTGTAGGGGTGCTAATTCTTCCCCGAGCGTAACCGACTCCTAGACCCTTAAAGGTAAATTCTAGTATATGTAGTCCATATAATCGGTGTTGCGAGTTTCGTAACTCAAAATCACTAGTTTTAATAGGTATCCAATCATACCTAGCCCAAAATGGTCGATGGCGTCATGGCCATTCAAGACCGTTTAGATGAGCACTTCGTTTGATGATCTTCTCTTTGAATTTCTCCTTATAATGCCCAATTTGAATCCTAACCAAAGGATGATCCAAAGGTAAGCCCTCCTTTTTGTTGTTTTAAGTCATAGCACGTCATCACACATGTATGGAGGGGCACATCGTGATAGCTTGAGTGATTCATCCGATGGTCCTTCCTTCAACTTTCACCCTATCATGCCTAATTCAAATCCCAATCAAGGGATAATCTAAAGGTGAGCTCTTTCTCCCTTTTGTTGTTTTTTAAATCATAGCGGGGCACATGAGGGTGGCATATCACGACACTTGGTGACTTTACTAGGGATAATTATTTAGAGGGAGTTAGGCCTATAACTAGCCAAAATTTATTGTGATTCTTGGTTTCCCTTTATTTTAGTCATTATTTATTTGTAATCCCCTTTTTTCATCTACTTTGTACATGATATGTATTTACTATCACTTTCTATGCTTTCGTGCTTCCCATGATTGCTAAGGTTCTTTTCTGCCCCCAAGAAAAGAAAGAGAAAGATACAATAGTTTCTTTAAAATGGTAATAAGGAGTAAACAAAAGGTTTGATTGTTTCCCTGACACACACCATGCATTGGGGTCATGGGCAGCATCATTATGGGCATGAGCCCAACCTTCCGGTACGGCCATGCCTTATTCACCACAAACGCCTGATTTTCGATCGAGAGACTTCTGCTAGGGGTGCCCTATGCTAGGCTCATGGAGCACGATCCCCGATAGACAACTGAATGAGGGAACCCATCATTGCCGATGCAAGGGCCACGAGACTGCCTTTGTGCAAAGGGCATGGCCAAGCTGGGATCAGACCTATAGCTTCTGCTTATGCCACCCCAGGAATACATTGCCTGAATCAGGGAACTTGGTACTGGGGTCATGAGCAGCATCACTATAGGTAAGAGCCTAACCTTTTGGCACGACTATGCCCCTTCGCCACACACGCCTAGATTTCTGTCGAGGGATTACTGCAGGTATATTGGATGGAATAGTCCTTTGGGAACCCTTTTAGAGTCAACTTAATCCCATATAGTCAATCATAAGAGGCAAACCATGTCAGGCCATACGAAATGCTGCTAGATTAACCCAAAAAGTAAGATACTTAGGGAAATAATGTTTACCTATTACTCATTTTTATCATTTCTTTGTTGCATAAGTGATGATCAATGAACATCATTACCAATGCCTTCTCTTTCTCCTCGAATTATGTCATCCATTATAGTGATACTATCCGAGCATGCCATTATGCTATCTAACCAATAGCTAACACTTTTTTTCCTTTTGCAAGAGATAACATTTGAATATTGTCACATAGGATCCTTTTTGAGAGCCGGTATCGCCTCCTAGGGAACAAAATTATCGAGTAAATCATAACACTGTTCAACCGATGGCTTAATGCCTATTAAATACTAGATGATTATGAGTAAGCATTACTGCCTAGATTACTTGTAATCCTAAGAGGCATCATGCGATCTTATTATGGATAAAGTTTATTCGAATGAGCCATCATGCTATTCAATCAATGGCTTGACATTAGCCTATTACTAGATAATGATGAGTAAATTATTACTCTTTCAAGTGTAATTTCCACCCCGATGAGACATCATAGGGGTAATTTCAACCTAGACATGTTATTATGCTATTTGCACCAATTTAGATTTTGGTGGGCAAGCGACACCACCTGTGGCATTCTGTTTTCACCTCTTGTTAATTTTTTTTCTTTTATATTTACCAAGTATTCATTCATCCTTCATTATTTTATTATCTTTCATGTTAACATCACATGCATCCTTCCTTACATCAAGCATGTAAAGACAATCGATTTAGGGTAATGGTGAATGAACACCATAATGCCTAGGCTCGAGGCATTATTCATCCATTCATATGGACCTCTTTCCTCTCAAGAGCCACATTATCATGGTCGATGAATTAGGGGCACGACATGGTGTATTTCATATGTTCCATGATCACTCTTTATACTCTTTGCAAACTTAAAGATAGATTTCAATGACAACTTTCTCATGTTCATGTCATTTTCTCACACTGCACATTAACATCCTCATTACACTCACTTAGATGTACACAAGTATGCTTTCTTTCATAACATTCATACCATTTTAGGTCTTACAGGTATAGACAAACATCCCTGCCACGTCATATCGTCCATCCTTAGATATCATTCCTCAATATATTCATGCATTGATCATTACATAACATTGAACCCACCTGTTGTTTAAGTCCAAAAGTGTGTAAGATGAGGAATAAGTTAGAAACAAGAGTCAATACTATAGAAGGCATCTAAGAAGAATTAAGACATACTTTTTAGGAATTGAAAGAATAGTTCACAATACTAGTAGGAGTAGTTATGGACTTTCTTAATGCTAAAAAGATTCCACTAAAGCGACATCATTATCTGTAATTGTTTAAGTGAGTCAAAGCATGGCAAACCTATTAGAAATACATGTTAGTACCTTGGAAGAAATTATTGGGGGTTAGGGAAGATGTACAGGAAATGAATAGGCAACTCTTGGAACTAATAGGGATGATCCCAATCCTTGATAAACTAAAGATAAATTACTTCCACAAGTCATCATCATCTTTGCCTATGTTAAAGACAGAGGCACAACTTAACGAACCTAAGGTGACCAATGCTGAGCCTTTTTATTCCACACTCTTGTCAATATTTGAGGAATACCATCACAGCTGCATGTCATTATAGGTTGGCCCATTCTTTAACTGAGGATGCCCTTCCATTAACTCTTAACCATCCCTTGGTGCTAGTATTAAGAAGATCATGAAAATAAAAAAGGAAAAATAGATGCAGTCAGCAATGATAGCTAATCGTAAGTCAGCTCAGACTTATGCCCTAAACCCAGTCCTTATCACCTATACACTACAAGTCAAATGGTTCACTTGGCTTAGGTTGCTGTCACATCAAATTTTTACTTAAACCTTTACCCACAAGCATCATTCCTAATGCATAACCCAATGCATATGACTCCAAACGAGCTTAACCATTAGCAAAAGAGGTTAAAGAATACTCAAAAAAGATAGTGAAGCAACCAAGATAGGACTCCCATAAAGCTAATCTCGACATCATACACAGAGTTACTTCCTACATTCATTAAGGATTAATTGATTTCCCTTATTTACTCTGAGCCTATAAAGCCACCAAACTTAGAGGGCCATGATACCACCATTTCTTGCGGTTATCATGTCAAGTGTATTAGATTTTTCATAGAAGAATGTGAGGATTTGAGAAAAAAGTGCAGCAATTGATCAAAGCGGGGTAGATAGATCTTGATTGATTGAGAGAGTGAAATATGATGTGTAAACCTAGGGCAATAAGGGCATTCCAATTTTGCATGCTTTATTTGCAAAGATTTTGTCTTTGAATTGTCATTTTCATAAGATTAACATGTTTGACTTTGAATCATATATTTAATGAAAGCATGGTATTTAAAGTCTTGAGAATACTATTGATTGCTTGCATTCTTGATCTCTTTTTCAAGCTTTTTCGTGAATAAAACTAGTTAATTGAAAAACCTAAAACTTCAGTAAATCATTTTTTAATACCATGAACCATACCTACATAACTACACCAAAACCATCAAACATATAAAAACCCCAACTTAATCTAGGAACAATAAAAACCAATCCCTCAAAATTTTTATACTTCTTTGGAAATCAAACAAATGTGATATTCCTTTAATAATCTTATCGGTGGTAATTTTATATGTATTCGGATTGTGCCAGCAAAGTCAACTTTCTTCTAACAAACTAAAACTTAGGCTACCAAACTATACCCCGAAAGCTTTTTGAGGCAATAACAACAAACTACCTTGTGTCCTTACTAAAACCTTTGGGCTGTACCTTTCGTCTTCCATTCCAACACCTTTAATTCTCCAAAAGCCTTTCTCAAGGCATGCCTTAGGTCTTGTCATAACGCCTTATCCCTAGTTCTCCTTTTTGATACCTTTAAACCATGCACAAAAAGCTTTTCTTTAGGTATTTAGGTTTTGCCATGACCCTATATCCCTGGTTTTCCCTTTTGATACCTTCAAACCATGCACCAAAAGTTTTTATTGAGGCATGCCTTAGGTCCTGCCATGACCCTTTATCCCTAATTCTCCTCTTTTATTTCAATACCTCTAGACTATTTACCAAAAGCCCTTCTTGAGGCATGTCTTGTGGCCTACCATGGTCTCTACCTCTAGTTCTTCCCTATCACTTTGATATCCTAGAACCAAATCCCTCGTCAATGCAAAACCTCAAGGACCAAACATAAAATATTCCTTACCACCTAAACCTCAGTATTACATGATTCCCTATTAGTGGCAAACTGAAATAGGGCATGCCTAAGCATATGGAGTGAAAATAAGAATTAAGGTATATGTTTGAAAAAAAATGGCAATTAATGTGACATTATGCGATTAAGAGGTTCAAAATATCATCGAAGGAACTTTTTCTAGGAAATGATTTTACAGTTTACATAGTGGTGTTTGAGATAAAAAATGGTTATCTTTCATAATCCGTTCACGAGCTAGAAAATTTCTCCATTGTTTCCCTTTTTGACCCTAATAAATTTAGTTTGTTGAAACCTTGATCAAGGATCACCCTCCACATCATGGGGAAATGAGAAAACCTTTTTAAAAGACATAAGGGTAGATATCCTATTCTACTATTGTGAAGTTACCTGACATCAAGGGGTAAGTATGAATGTGCAAAGTTTCCAAAAATCATGATTCCTTTAAAAAAACAAAAAGAGAAAAAATACAAAAATACAAAATGAAAAAAATAAAAATAAAAAGCAAAAGCAAAAGTAAAAGCAAAATCAAGAATGAATGAATGAAATATCAAGAAACAAGGATGTCTGAAAAGCAAAAAGGATAAATGCCCTTATAAAGAGCAATGATTATTGATCCAATCACCCTTATACATAAAATTTAGGCCTTTATACCCTTTTTTTCAGAATCATGAACCCTAGCCTACATTATGGTCCTATAAAGTCTATTATGATCAAGCATGACCATGAGAAACTGATGTACCCATTCTTTAGGAAACTATTCTTTCGACAAATTTTAAGCCTTCTTAAGAAGCATGATGATGCAATCAACCAAAAAGGGAAATAAAAAATGGAAAGATTGAAGTTCTAGGGTGAAAACACAAAAATGGGCAATCTAGAACAAAATAGAGAATTTTTAGTGCTACTTATGGGATTATCGGATTTTGACAAGGAAATAATCATTCCAAGAAATCTAAGGGCACCTGGAAATCCCTGAACATCTTAAATTGGCATCTTTAGAGGGACCAACTCTTTGCCACTAAAAGCCATTGGACCAAACCGAAATAAATTTGAGAAGGTGGATAACGCGATATATCCCCTGTATTTTCTAAACTTGGGAAAATTGCTTGGATTTTCTCGTACCAATATTTATAGTCATTCAAATGACTTGAAATATATTCAATGATTTTCCCCATGAAATCATGACTCGTGACATAGGTCCCTTTAAGCTCGGATCAAAACTCAAAATTATTTTCAAAATTAGTTTCCATTCCTAATTTAAAATATTTTTCATATTAAAATTCATTTTCTTTAAAATTCCCAAATATTTTGATTTTAAAGAAGCACTCAAATTCTTTCTTCTTGAGGTGATACTCTAACCTTACTTTTTTGATAGGACATTCTAACCTTATTTTTTCGGGGGAATTTCTAACCCCTTTTTTTGAAGGGATTCTCTAACCTCGCTTTTTAAAAATACATAAAAGTCTAAGTTTTCTCTCCTCTAAGTTTCCCCGAACCTTTTATCAACCCTTTTACCAACCCTTTTACACCTAAAATGGCTTTCGAGTCCAAACATGTTTCAAAATTGTTAATTTGGTTATTCCTAAATAATTAAGGTTAATTACGAGATACAACCCGACTTACATTCATGTCTTTAAAAACTTGAATTTCATTAAACCTAAGGCAATGTTCAATGTCATAGTATCTGCTTGGCATAAAATATCTTTTTCGAAATTAATTCAGATCTTATTTAACCGAATCTTTTATCTTTCTTCTCTCTCCTGGGTTGTATAGAGAGATATTAATCAAACTTTTATCATAAAAACTTGGATTCCATATTTACAAAAAAATCACATTCATAATGAGGGGATTGCACATAGATAATGATCGCATGAAAAATAGAGGAAAATTTAGACTTCAGTAATTTATGGCTAGATGATACAACTTTTAGGCATCATAGGGGTGCTAATCCTTCCCATACAAAATCGACTAGTGAATCCTTAAAGGAGTATTCTGGTATACGAAATCCTTAAAATTAGTGTTGCAAGTTTCGTAACTTAGAATTGTCTATTTTAATAGGTATCTGATCATACCTAGCCCAAAATGGTCGGTAGTGACTCCAAGTCATGGCTATTTCATAATGGCCGTTCAAGATTGTTTGGAAAAGCAATTCATCTGACGGCCCTCTCCTCGACTTTCTCCTTATAACACCTAATTCTAATCTCAAGCAAGGGATGATCCAAAGGCAAGCCCCACTTTTTTTTTTGTTGTTTTTAAGTCATAGTGCATCACTACACTTGTGTGGAGGGGTATGTCGCGACAGCTTGGGAGATTCATCTGGTGGTCCTCCCTTCAATTTTCACCTATCATGCCTAATTCAAATCCTGATCAAGGGATGATCCAAAGGCTAGCCCTTTTTCCCTTTCGTTGTTTTTTAAGTCTTAGTACACCACTCAAGGCAGTACATTGCTACGAAGAACTTTTATGTCCAACATGCACTTTAGTGGATAATTTGGTCTCTTCGACTAAAATCGAGTCTTTAGATCTAGTTTCTTACAATATTGCCAAAATCAAATATTAAATTGAGTCTTCATATATTTAGTTTAGAATAAAATTGAAATTTTCAAAAATCAAGGTAAATGTCTCTGAGTTAAAGTGAAATGTGGGATGTCTCCCAACATATAAGAGGGGTTTCACATATTTTTTTAATAATGGGATATCTTTCTCAAATGGAGTAAAATTAGTATTTTTCAAATTTCATGAAACAATACTTTGTATTTCTTTGATTTCATCTGGTGCGATATTAATGACATTTCAATTTAAGTACTACCAAAATCTCGATTTTTTCATGAATGAAATAATAAATTTAGCTTAAGGGAATTTTGAAATACAAAAATTATAATTAAATATTGGATATGAAAACCAAAAAAATTTAAATTTAAATTAACACATAATTAAAGGTATTGATTATTGGGCGTCATGAGAGGGGTTATCCCTTACCCATGATGTAAACAACACCCAACACTTTCATGTGATTTTCAAGTATTAACATAGACCTTGAAGTTTGTTTTTGAAGGTTTTGTAACCCTCATAATTTGAACTCCAGTAAGTGATCAATTTCACTTAGCCAAAATAGATTAGTGGTGACTCCAAATCAAATGGTTCTTCTACGGTAACCATTTAGGGTTAAGTCGAATGGTTCACCTTAATGACTCTTCCCTAAGCATGAACAAAATATATGAAAAGAAAAATAGGATTCACCTGCCTTTAAGTTTAAAGCAGTCAAGATTTATGTCCTAGCCATGTTGTGATAAGGACAATCTATAATTGTCAACAAAAGATGGAAAATTATCTTTAAAAGTTTTAGAATCTTCCCTAACAATTATCTTTAAAATTTTATCGTTGAAAAGTTTTAGGGACAAATAAGCATAAATTGCCTTCAAAATTAAATGTAAAATTTATCCTTATTATTATTAAGTTCAAGATAGAAAGGATTTTTTTATCATCCTCCCATCTTTTCCTAAAAACATCTTATTTTGCAATGAAAATGGTTTAGCAGAAAAATCATACCTTAGTGGATATGTTTAATTTAATGATTTTGAATGCAATATTGCCCTATAATTTATGGGGTGAAGCATTATTGATGGCCTGTTATATCCATAATAGGATGCCATTTTGAAAGTTAAAGGTTTCTCCATATAAGACATGGAAAAGACAAAAACCAAATTTGAAATTTTATAATGTGATGGTGCTTGGATTTTTATGTGGTTTTTAGTCAAAACCGAACTAGTTAGGATCAAGAGTTTTAAAGGGTGTATTCGGATATGCCCTAAATTCTAAACATATAAAATGTTAGACTTAATATCTAATACAATTGTAGAAACTAGAGGTGCAAAATTTATTGAGAATAAATTTTGTAATGATTCTACCTCTACTTAGAAAATTTACAATTGGATCAACAAAGTTCCATTGGAAGAATCTTAGGTGATCAAAGCAATAAGTGTCTTTGTGATGAGGTTGATATGGAGCCATAGAAAAGCCATAAGGGTTAAGAAATAAAATAACCTAGGCCCGAACTTTACTTTTTCACAATCTTCAGTTTTTCTTGTTGAAAGAAACAAGGATTTTGTAATTAAAAAGATCCCTATATTATTGAATGTGGAAAATATATCCTCAAACCTCTAGTGAAACAACAACTTTTAGAGATTTATCATTTTGGAAAAAAGTAATAAATTATAAAATATACATAGTATTGTTAAATAGTCGTTAGATCTTAGTAGATTTATCTTCTGGATCAAAGCTAATTGGATGCAAGTAAGTATTCAAAAGGCAATATAATATTTATGTTTCATTAGAAACATTTAAGATTAGATTAGTAACCAAGGGATTTACATAAAAAAGTCTAGATTATTTTGATACCTATGCACCAATGGCTATGATGACTTCAATTAGAGTTCTTTTGGCATTAGCGTCTATTTATAGGTTGCATGTGCATAAAATATATGTTAAAATGACCTTTTTAAATGGTAAACTAAATGAAGATGTCTACATAGAACAAAACATAAGGTTATCTACTACCTAAAAATGGGAAGAAAGTTTGTCAATCTATTTGGTCATTATATGGCTTAAAACATGATTTTAAACAATGGCATGAGAAAATTGACTTTGTAATTTTGTCAAATGGTTTCATGCATAATAATGTTGATAATCACATTTACTCCAAATTTACAAAAAATTATGGAGTGGTTATTTTACTCTAAGTGGATGACTTATTAATTTTTAGAATGAACTTGGAAAGTATTCATGAAACTAAGGAGTCTCTAACTTCAAATTTTATGAAAGATCTAAACTAATAGATATTATTTTAGGTATCAAACATATGTACAACACAAAAAGCAAGAATTCAAATAGTAATTATTTGTTTAATAATTATTTCATATGTTACAACTATCTTTTTAGGTACAATTAACTTAATGTCTTATCACTTCATGATTTCATAATTACATACAATTGAATTATATCACTCGATGCGAGAGCATAAGGTGTGTACAAGTAATTATAAATTAAAATCATCCTTTAAGATGATACTAAAAGGAATACTGGACTTATATTTATCAAAATAAACATAAAATATTTAATCAAATTAAACATATGCAGCAAAGAGTAAACAAAGAAGTACCTAGATTTTCTTAGAATCTTTGATTGAGTTGTACATGTGGTCGATTTTGATAATTTAAAACACAGATCTGATAGAGATCTTACCCTTTCAGAGACTTGTAATTCTGAGTATGCCTATCCCTGCATAATCGTTGCCATGTCTCGATTACTACTTTTATCTTTTTTATAAGGCCATAAGTAGGACAAGCATCCTATCTTTGACGATGATCCATATAGATGTTTGTTGGAGCCTTCATAAGGTTTGGTTGTTCTTTGGTGCTAGCTAGAAAGCTTCTTAAGCCTTAACCAAAAAGGTAGGAAGTAGCTACCCTTTTTCACACATATCCCAAAAAAGTTTCAGAAAGTCACAAGGATGTGAGATAGCAGTGCAAGGAGCTCATATGGATATGGCAATCATGTTTCTTGACTCATATTACCATTGACTACACTCAAAAGTGCAAGGTATGAATCTTCTCACTTTTTTTAGGATCAAGAATAACTCTAGAGCATCAAAGGAGTAAATGACGCACTATCAGTGTAGGAAAAGCAAGATTGGTGCCAATTAAACCTACTCATAGGCTAGGCCGGGCCAGGCTTGAATATGGTATTAACATTAAATATGCTTACCTAAGCTCGGCCTGACCTCAAATATGGGCCTTGAATTTTGCCGAAGCCCGCCCATAGTTATAAATAGATAGTCCAAACATGTTTAGGCCCGCCCATATTATATTTTTTTATAATATATATTTTAATATAAAAATATATTTTTTTAAATATTAATTTTTATTAATGTAATATTTTTTATTAATTTTATAAATACAAATAATTTAACTTAGTTTCTAAAGTGTACACTATAATATTATATATATGTTTTGTTTATATGATAAAAATTACATAATACATAAAATGTAAAATAAATATATATAATACAATAGCAAAATAGGTCGGGTTAGGCCAGGCTCGAGCTTTGAAAGTTAGACCTAGACTCGAACCATTTTTTGGGCCTAATATGTTTGTCTAAACCCTCTAAAATATCGGGCGGACCTTCAGGCTTGGACAGGTAGATTGGTCCTTGAACAGGTTTAGTGCCAATCATGGCTTAAGGATATTAGGGATGTGGCACCTAGGGTTTTTTGATAGCTAAAAAGTGTAATAGACAACTAAAAACTCTTATAGATGTATATTTGTGTATCTAACATTAGGTTAGGCTTAACTAATGGGTCAACCAAGCCTATTCCTACCAAACCCAATGGGTGGCACCACCAATGGTGTTTCCGTATAAATCCATGTAAAATTCTTTTACCTAGTCCATTTAGGATTGGGCCCAAGTATTAACTATTTAACATCTTAATCCAACACTAATAGGGCCTTGCTTACCTCATATAAAGTTTAAATAAAATTTGTTTAAAATAAGGCCCATTTGACTTAATAATTAGTGCTTTTAGGCCAACCCCTATTTACATGAAAGAACATTTAATTCTTAGTTAAATTTCTTGGCTAAGTAAAATAATTTTACTTCATGTAAATGTTATTAAATATTTATCAAATAATTATTTAATTCATTAGAAATAATTATCAGGCCCAAAACCAAGATATCTCTATTTACATGCCTACTATTAGACACGACCTCAATAAAACATTCTTGTCTTTATTACCACATTAAGATATCTCTAATTAGATTTCATAAATCTAATTCATGTCTTTAATAATACTTAATTGAACAAATACAATTAAGCCTTCCACATTATACCTCTTATTTAATTAAGTCATGCTTAATTAAATCCTGGTTTTAATCCAACAGATCATCTTATTGTATATGGCACATGAGGTTCCCAACATGTTGGCAATGAATATAATTAATATTATTAATTACATTCATAGATCAAGAGCGGGATCTAACAACCTATCATGATCACCCAAATGTTGAAAAGCCAATATAACCTATGAGAAACCTTTTAGTAACTAGCCTTATAGTGTAATTCAATCTTTTCCCCAAATATCTCAAAAAAACCATGAGCACGGTGCAATGTCTACTCATATATCAATCCATACTAGTTCTTGCAGCATATGGTTAACCTTATGAACTTGGAAAAACCATTTTTTCTAAATTTATCATGTGTTGGCCATGACTTTATCAAGTTAACTAAAACCAAGAACAAATGAGATATGTCTTTGATTACACTTGCAGTGGTGAATCTTCTCTGGATCATTCATCCACCTTTGTATGCTTTGAGTCATAGTAAAACCTAGCCCACCATAGGCATCCTTCCATTATAGACCCATTCATAATGATCTCTAAGTATGACATTCCCCATACAAAATGACCTAGTATCATAAGTTAGAGGACTAGTTACACAATTGGCACATGAGAACATTTCCATAGACACTTAAGTGACAATACCAAATGGAGTTCTCACACAGGCTATGTTTAGTGAACTTGTTTTCATAAAACAAGCACCCATATGCTGTCCTAAGTATCCCATATAATGTAAGTTATAAAACCTGTTGCCTATTTCATAAGTAAGAAGGCATAACATGTGCTAGTCCTTGAGCATTACTAATGCCCCCATCTTGGCAATACAATGACTAGGAACAATTTTAGGAACTTAACTTTGATGCATACTGATCTTATACTTGTAACTCATTGCAATTCTTTTGCAAGGCCAAATGTGTTCCATGGGCTTCATCCAATTAGTAATTCATGATTACTAGTTATGCTACTTCCATGAAACTTGTATCACTAAACTAACTTATAGATTTACATTATTACCTAATATATGCCCTATCCAAGCTGATTGACTTTATAGCATATATTAATAAAAATTGTAGTAGAGGTGAAGGGAAAGGGCGACAACTTTCCCTTTTTCTTTTTTTTTTTGTTTTTAAGTTTCAATAGACAATTACAAAATATAAATTTTTTTACTTTTGCCATGAATAGCAATTAGTATTAAAAAATTAGATATCCGACACTATCTGATCTATTTTTGTGAATTTGGATATTAGGTTTACTGTCCCAAAGTAAATTTTAAAACGATTCGAATATGAGCCTTTGACTATCTATCGCTCGAATCCACTTTCGTTATGGTTTGGACTGTATCAAATATCTACATTTGTTATCCAACCCGCTTTATTTATAAATATTCATGTATCTAAATCAGAAATCCATTTACATATTTAGTTACTGTTTAATTTTATATTTTATTTTTAAAAAAATTCTTTAATGAATTCAGATAATTAGCATATTCAGATATTCGACAGATATTGCTTTTTGAATTAGATATGGACTCGAATTATAATCGGATAATAAATTGATTTAGATTTTTTGACAAATTAAACGGATTCGAATTTGAATATTTAAAAAACATTATATATATCCGATTTGTTGGCATCCAAGAGCAAAATATTTTAAAGAATTACAAAATTAATTAATAAATAAAAATTTTTATTATATATTATCATTATAATAAATAATAAATAATTTAATTTGTTAGTTTTATTTTTTATTTATTTTTAAATGATATATGCTAAAGGGGTTGATCAGCACGAAACTTTATGGGTTGATTTAATATTTGTACACCCACTTAAGAAAAAATTATTTTATTAATTATTATTAGGTTTGTTTTTTAGTTTTTAAAATAATTTATTTAAAAGGGTTGATTTATATAGTAACTTACAGTTCAATTTAGAATCTATACTCAACTTGCTAGAAAAAATAAAAAAAATTATTTTATTTTTTTAGATATAAGATTTATATTTTATTTTTTGGATGATGTATTTTAAAGTGTTGATTTGCAGGTAGCTCAAAAGTTGATTTAAAATTCATGCTCGAATATTCAAAAAAATTAAAAAAATTCATTTTATTAATTATATTTTAGATTTAAGTTTTTTATTTTTATTTTATTTTTAAATGATGTATTTAAAAGAGTTGTTTTGTACGTGACCTATGGATTGCTTTATGATATGAACCTGACAAACAAAAAATTAAAAATTATTTTAGTACGTAATCATTTTTATTTCATTTTTAAGTGATATATTTAAAAAGTTTAATCCTCAGGTTAAATTGTAGATCGATTTAGAATCCGTACTCGACCTGATTGAGAATTTTTTTTAAATTATTAATTATTTTTTATTTTATTTTCTAAATAATGTATTCAAAGGAGTTGGTTCACATATTAACTTGTGGATCAATATTGAATCCATACCCAACCCACCTGAAAAAAATATAAAATAAAATAAATTTTCATTTTAAATGATTTATTTAGATGGATTGGTCCGTATATTAACTCACATATCGGTTTATGATTCAAAACTGACCCACTAGGGAAAAAAGTTTTAAAAATAAATTTATTTCATTAATTATTTTATTTTATTTCCAAATAATACACTTAAACTGATCGATTTATATGCTAACTCACAAATCGATTTAAGATACAAACTTGATTCTTTGTACAAAGTATAAATAAATAATAATTATTTAATAAAATTTAATTTAAAATTAATTTTTATTAAAAATTAATTAAACTTTTTTAAAAAATTAAAAAAAGCCCATAGAAACTGTAGCTTTAATACTAGTATAAAATTTAAAGAAACTAATTTCATATAAAAAATTATAGTTAAATGGCATAATTTTTATTGTAGTAAGCGCTGAAAATAATATTAAAAAAAAAAAAAAAACCCTTAAGTTTTATGGAAGTTAGTAGGAAAAATCATATGGGATAAGATAACAAGTGAAAGACATTAACTTGGGCCCAGGAAGGAAGCCGAATAAGCATTATCCCCATCCGAAAGTATTGACAATTAGGCAATCACAACCGTACATATTTTATCTTATACAAATTTTTATAAATTCAAATTAATTTATTTTTAATTATTATTTAATATTAAAATAATATTTTTATTTATATTTAAATATAAAAATTTATAAATATAATATAAAATTATATTTTAATAATGTAACAAATTATATAATATTTTTATATATTATTTACATTTAATTATAAATAATATTTTAATAATATAATGAGTTTTAAATTTGCTTCACCTTAACTTAAAAAAAAATTTAAAATTTTTTATCATAACTCGATCAAACTCATAGGGATAGGTCTAGTCCGCGATATTCCTTACATGTATATTTGAAATTACTGAATTATCCTATCCCTTGGTACGCTTTTTGTTGATAAATGATTGCCAATATTTGAGAGGATCTCAATAATCCCTCATAATTAATAACAATCTTCTCTTATTGAAGGATCAAAGGTTGAAATTTAGTAGCACTTAATTGGAATGATTTAAAATTCATTGACAAAATAAATGAAATGTATTTTCGTTATTAATTTAGGTAAACTTTGTTTTGTTTTATTTATTACTAATTATTTGGTTAATAAAAATAAAAGTTGAATACCCTATCAAAGAACACACAACTGTTGACATTGCCTTGGTTTTTAGGACAAAAGCAAGTTCCCATCCATTTCTTGACCCTTGTCCTCTGTTCTTTCACTTGTCCCTGTCCTCGTCCTCCCAACAACAGTTTAAAATGGTGGTTTCAATAGTTTCCATGAACAAAACCTCTAGTATTCTTTGTTCGCTGGGCGGGGGAAAGTACTGAAAGCACTGCCATGCAAACGAATCCAACGAGCAGAAGACTGGTGGCAAAATTCCCCCTGTCAAGGAATTTAGCTGCCTCTGATTTCATTTTATCTGCTTCAGGAACTCCAAAAACTATTAAGCTATCGAGAAGGCCCCTAAGAAATTTCTTTAACTCCATGCTATACGCAAAACCAGCGCCAACTCCAGCAGCCAACGGGTTGCTAATTACCTGTATGCCCAAAACATAGCCCCAAGAGTCATAATCTTTTTATATATAATCCTATTATTTGTTCCTTTTAACGTAGGTGATATGCAATGGTTAGGACCTTATCTGCGTAAAAATCAAAGTTGAGCAAAAAATCTGGGAGATTCATCCTCTTTGCCATGCAAACATGGTAGATGGAGAAAGGTATCTGAAATAGTGCAAATGATACCCCAATAACAGCAGCTGAAAACACATACCTGATGAAAGTTGCTCCCATTTTTATATCAGACTACACATTTATATATAAAAAGGGCAACGGGAGGTTTAAATTTAAAGATCATACTATGTGTGCAACATTTATCAATCGATGACAACAGCTAATAAATGAAATATATGAAAGCAGATGGACGTATATTGTTTTGGAAAATCATCTCATACACTACCGACAAGAGTTTTAGACTTTGCCAATCGATTACAGGATTGTCACTTGAAAGTCTTTTAACCGAGTTTAAAAACTCTACCGGGATGAATAATAACAGAAATATGAATTACTCTCATTTACCTGTATGTGGCTATATCCTTAAAGGTTATGTCATGAGCATCACCATATTTGAAGTTGTTCGTAACCAATGCCACCAGTGAACCAATTAAAAATAACAGTGCAAAGATTCTCAACGCAAGGCTAGACCTAACCAAAGCTTTCGCAGCCATCAAACTGATTGCGTAATTCCTTTTTCATCAATTATATTTATACCCAAACCCGAATACAATCCCATTTTGCAGCAATGAGTTTAACGGTTTATATTGGCAGCGACTGCATATCCAACCATTGTTTCGACAAAATTTGGAACCTAAAAGTCGCCATCAAATTCAAAGGAGTAGCAAAACGTAGGTTGGTTATTCTTTTCCTTAACTTATTCTCGATAATCTCCAAATGAATAAGGATTTTTTTTTTCTTTAGTGTTTTTGCCAGGACCAATGAAATAAGTCAACTTCTGTATGTTTAAATTGAAAAGCATACATTACCAGCTAGACGATAAATTAAGGCACTCAGCCAAAGAAAAAAAATGAATTTCTTTTTAACTTAAAATAGATAGGAATACAGCATAAAATCTGTTGTACTAAAAATTTACAAAAGAAAATATAGTAATCAGATTGAGCAATATTGTATCTTTCTATGATATATTTCAAAAGTTTTTGACTTTGTCAAACTTAAGATTCATAGGGACGTATAATTCAACTTATCCATTTAAATTCGAAAGCTTACTAATTAACTAGAGACTTCGAATAAATATATTAAATCTATTGGATAGGCCTGCACAAGATATTAAACCTCTTTTAAATTTTGGGCAGTGTGGATAAAAATTTTTAGCTCAATCCGGACCCTTGCCCGGCCTTAGATATAACTATATGGATATGTTGATAAACTTGGAATTTGGGCCCAACCCAACCATTCGAGAACCAGGGAACTGATACACAACAAATGATAGGTTTTTTTTACTAGGGTTTTGTGATTGTCTTGCTTTGATAGGTCTCATTTCTCTCTACTTTGTTGCTCGCTACTTCGTTGCGTCTTCCAATGATTCAAATTAGACCCCTCAATCGCAAGGATTGGGTGGGCTTTGAATCGACTCATTTAATATGGTTGCTTATAAGTTTGAATTTTTTAGGTTCAAATCATTTTTGGTTTGAATTATTTCAGATTCAGAATATTTTTGGTTCAAGTTATTTTGAGTTCAGATCATTCTGGCTTAAGTTATTTCATGTTCGAGTAATTCAAGTTTGATACTCATGTTATTCGAATTCAGGTCTTTTTGGATTTAATTTATTAGCTTTTAAAATCAAATCAAATTAAATTTAAATAGTTATTTGATCAAATTAAATTTTTAGAGTTTATGGAAAGATACAAAATAAATAACATTTAAAAATAAATAGGATATTATCATGTATCTAAAACCATTACCTCAATCTATATTGATATTTACAAAATATGTAAAATTTTATGTTTGTTGAAAGGTTCGAACATTGATAAGTAATCCTTAATAAAAGTTTTACCGGATGAACCAATCTTAGAATAATCTCTCATAGCTTTATCTTTGTAAGCTATTAATAACACTTATCAATAAGACTTGTGGATAATGAAATGCCTCATTTACATTATATAAAAGTGTAATGTTTGTTACATGAAATGACTAAAAATGTGATATAAGCAAATCCAATTGGCTTGTAAGGCTACACCAACATTATGCTAATTTTTGTGCATTGTTAATCCCCCATCTTGATATTACTTTGACCAAAAATTGTTTTAAAAACATAATTTTAATGTATAAAGTCTTATAATTGTCACTCCTTATATTTATAGAGCTTTTTTTTGTTTCATGGATTTTATCTTCACAAGTTTATATAATTGAATTATTCAAGATAACTTATGATAATGAAATATCTCAACTATAATTAACCAATTATAATGTGCAATGCCTAAAATAAAAACTATGGCACATTGAGTTTGGGGGAATGGCCCTATACCAAGTTGCTTTCTTGTTTTGGAGTTTTGTTTGTTGAATGTATATTCAGTAGAATGAGACATTCCAAGCTAATTCAATGAAATCTTGGAATATCTATTTAGCACTCTATCCTTTGAATGACAATTTTGGGTAAGCGTGGAATAGCCTATCTTTTTGTTTCATAAAAAACCCTTTACCAAAAAAATCAAAGCAGTAAATTCAAATCAAAATCAATTTTTTTATTATAAATAATTCTTTAGTAGACAAAAAAAAGCAAGGGTTTGACTTTTTTGGTTGGTTCTCAAGAAATAAGAGATTGTGATTGTTATAAAAAAAATTGTTGGGTTTAGAATTTGTCGATCTGGTTAATGATTGTGAGGATATGGCTTATAGTGTAGGTCAAAGAATACTTTAGTGATATTCCATATTACTATGATATTCCTAGGTGATTGAGTTGTTCATCAAAAAGAGGGCTTTGATGTTCATCAACAATATTCCCTGAAGGCTAATCTAAGTGGTTGGAAAGAATTTGCTGCGAATTTGGAAGGGTGGTTAATGTTTTCATTCCAATGAAAATAAGTGTTAACGCAAGAAAATTCAACTTTGTTAGATTTAGCTATCTGGATCAAGCAAAATTGTTTATTTGTAAATTAAATGGTGTTTGGCTCTTGGATCATAAGATTCAAGTGAATTTTCTAGTATTCAAACCATGGACTACTTTCTGGAGAAAAGTAAAAACTCGAGGAATGAACATTCGTAAAGTTGAGAACGAGAAAGGTTAATTGCTCTAAAAAGTCATATGCACCGGTGTGACTGAAAAGAACAACAAAGGTGTTGTGGAATTTGCTAATGATGCTAAAGAAAATAATGTTAGTATATGCCCTAAAACTAATTGTTTTGTAAGAGGCATATATATAAGTTAATAATGCAAACTAATCACTTTAGTTAGTGATTCAAGATTTTCCTTTATGATTGACACTCATGCAAACACTAATTGTATGAAGCCTATTAAACACAATGGCCTTGCAAAGTTAGTAATGAGTTACAACAATAGGATCCTTATGCATTAAAGCCTTATTTCTAAAAATGTTCTTATTCATCGTATTGTTAAGATAAGGTATTGACAATGAACAAAGATTAGCATATGCTAAGCCTCCATACATTTTATGCATGATAGAAGTTGAAGCATAGAGATACTTAGGGATAGCATATGGCTGCTTGCTTTATGGAAGCAAGTTCATTGAATTGTATGCATGAGAACTCCATTTGGTTTAGTCACTTAATTGTCTATGGAATATGTTTTCATATGCCTGTCATATATATTAGTCCTCAGATTTATGATACCAATTCATCTTATATGAGGAGTGTCATGCTTTGATCCTATCACGAACAGGTCCACAATAAATAGATGCTTATGGTAAGGTAGTTTTATAACATGAACCATAAAAAGGTGGATGAATGATCTAGAAAGGATTCACCACTCCTAGTGATCTTGCAAACATATCTCATTTGTTCTTGGCTTTGTTAACTTGATAAAGTCGTAGGCCAACGCGTAACAAATTTAGGGAAAATTATTTCTCCAAATTCATGAGGTTAATCAAAAGCTAAAAGAACTAACATGGATTGATACAGGAGTACATATTGCACCATGCTTATGGTCTTTCTGGGATATCTAGTGGAAGGACCAAAGTACACTTAGAGGCTGGTTACTGGAAGGTTTCTCCGACATCATATTAACTCTTCAACATTTGAGTGATCATGATGGGTTGCTAAATCTCACTCTTGATCTATAAATATAATTAATTAGATTAATTATATTTATAGCCAAGATGTTGGGAACCTAATGGATCACACATACATAATAAAATGATCTGTTGGATTAAAACCGGGATTTAATTAAGTATGACTTAATTAAATAAAAGGTAGAACGATGAGTACTTAATTGAATAAGTTCAACTAAGAATAATTTAAGACATAAATTAGATTTATGAAAGATAAGTAGTGATATCTTAATATGGCAATAAAAGTAGAAATGTCTTATCAAGATAATATTTATTTGTAAACATGGTTTTAGATATAATATTAAATAAAGCTAAATAATTATATTTAGAAATTAAATAAATTATTTTATAATTATTTAATTAATTATTTAATATTATAAAATAAAAATTATTTTATATAAATTAAATTATCTAACATGTAAATTAAGGAATCAGGCTAGAAGCCCTAATGGGCTAGGTGCATGGAATAACTATCCTTAAGGTGCTATTGGGTTGAAATAGTAATAAGTTACTACTAAGGCCCAATTTTGCATAAGCTAATTCAAATAGTTTTAATTGGGCTTTAGGAAACATTTCAAAATGGTGCCACCTTCTGGGTTTGTTAGAATAGGCTTAGCTAACCTATTAGTTAAGCTTAGCCTAATTTTAAATATATTAATATACGTTATTATGTTGAATTTACTGAGACAAGTTCTTTAAAAAACCCTAGGCACTAATCCTT
>JBBYHL010261362.1:41498-58255 GCA_038381835.1 Adansonia madagascariensis
GTTGAGGCTTGAGAAGCCTTCTAGCCAATATCAAAGAACCAACAAACCTCATGAAGGCTTCAATATGCATCTGTGTGGATCTTTATTAGAAACAAAACACTTGAACTATTTTTGTCCTCAAGAAGAAATCGAAATAATCAAGTAATGGTGTGTTCTTGTAAGGATCAACAGACTTAGAGTTATGAATCTCTAAATAGGTATGATTTCTATGAGATTATGTTTTAAATTATAATCAGATCACGTGTACATCTCTTTTTAAGATCCTAAGGAAATTTAAGTACCTTTATTTACTTTCTACTATGTTTGTTTAATTTTGATTAAATTTTTATGCCTATATTGATAAGCATGAGCTTGGGATTTCCCTTCAAATAACAGGGAGAAGGAAAATTGATCCAACGATATGGGAATGATTATGGGAGAAATTGATGCTAAGAAGCTTCACTGGTTAGAAAAATGTTTAGTAGGATGATGTAGGGAATATTTATCAGTGGAGGTAGTGTCTGATCATATTAGAAAGGAAGGTTTCAAAAATGTGAAATGGAAAAAAGTTTCTAGGAACATAATTATGATGTATTTTGAGGTATTGAAATATTACAGATGATTGACAAAAGTGAATGGGGTGGTTAAAAAATATTTTCAATAAAATTGAGTTCTAGTAAAAAAAAAACTTAGTGGTTAAATGCAAATTTACATGGATTATATGCTATGGCATTCCTTTTCAGACTTAGAATTATTCAGCTTTCCATGATATAACGAATAAATGGAGGGTTGTATCGACGTGAACAATGATAACATGAATTTAAAATAATTTGTTATAGGCAATATTCATGTGATTACCAAGTGTAAAGAGATGATCGATAGCTTTGTTAAACTTCAAGTTAGAAATATGATCTATAAGGTTAAAGTAGCTGAAATTGAGCTTGTTGTGATGTTTTCAAAATTGTGTTATTATGACAAGATTGATTAGATATCTTTTAAAAATATAAAATCCAAAGCAATAGGTTAGTAGTGATGTGCATAAGTGCAAGTTATAACTAGAAGATGAAAAAGTAAGTACAGGTAAGACAAAGGAAGAAGATGATGACTTGGTAAAAGAGGAATTTAAGGGCGGTATTGAGATATGTGAAAGTGTAAGAGTGGGAAAAGAAGGGAAGAAAGGATGAGTGTGAGCTAAAAAGTAATAATGATAGCCGCTATGATCTCGATTGTGATTTTGGAAGATGGACTTGTTAATAACGGAGAGGTTAATGTGATAGAGAGTGATAGTTTGAATGTGAATTTTTTTATGGTTCTCTAATAGGTAATGACTTGGTTTTAAATATTTAATAAGTGGTTATATTTATCATTCAAACAATAAAGTGGTGGACAGTATAGGATATGGGTCGAATATTTTTAAAGATAAGGATAGTATAGGCTATGATGAGAAAAATATGGATAGTATGGGTTTTAAGCTGAGTTTTCATAAGGATAAGGAGAGCTTAGGCTATGATGAGAGGAGATAATTAGGCTTAAATAAGAACAATAGTAAATTGCAAGGTTTGGTATATAGAGAAGATGTTAGTTTGCTGGGCTTAGAGCGTAAGGTAAGAGGTTGTGATGATGATAATAGATTTATTCAAGTTAATGAAGCTGCGGCCTGTGAGGAGAAAAAATTAAAAAGCTAAAGTTAGGGCTAAGAGGGTAAAAGGAATAAAAGAAATAAATGCAAAGGGCACTAACGAGCAAGAAAAGCCCTAACCTATAGTAAAGCTAACGCGCCTTTACTAATATCAGAATAGTTGGCCCTTCTTTCTCAAAGTCAAGTTTCTTATTTGTTGCTTTAGAAAGTTACGGGGGTGCTAATATGACTTTATATGCATTCAATCAAGTTAGAGCAAAATTTGACGATTTCTATTTTTTTCTTCGATCTAGTGCATTTTTTCTAGGTATTATTCTTGAACATTTTAAATTTGTTATTCAAGAACATATTAAATTTATGGTTTATGTTTTCATGGTGTTATTTTTTTTCATGGTTAGAAAAAGAGAGAAGAAAATAAATAAGCGAGTGGGTTAGGTGGTCTGGGGTAGTACTTTACTGAGGTGACCTAGATTGACTTGTTGTTGTGTTTCTTTTTTTTTCCTCTAAAGAGTGGATAGGGAATTTGATCAATTGAAGGACGTGATATTGAATCGAATAGAAAAAAATAGTTAAAAAACAAAGAAATGGTCGAAGGGTGAGTTTTAGGGTAGTAAACTTACAATTATTAGATTGAGATTTTTTAATCGAAAGGAAGAAGAAGTTGTAAAGGCATAGAAACTGGGCAAAGATTTGGGTCTTGGTGCAATAGAGGAGGAATAAAAAATTATTAATAAGCTTATTCGTTTTGAAGACTCTTCAGGTAAGTTGTAAGGAGTGAATCATATTTTTTTCTTCGATATTTCATTTGTTATTTAAGTTTGGAGTTAAGATTATTGTTGATCTAACTTATGATTGTTTTAGTGGTGTTTAGGTTGGTTATGAAGGCTAATTATCTCTAGAAAGGGGTTACTTAGTTGGGGTTTGGCTTTCTAATTGTAGGCAATTATTTAAGTAACTAGAGGCTAATATTTGTTTGGGTTTTGTCATGTTGATGTCATGTTGATGGGTGGTCATTTGTTTTGGTACAAACGTGGTAATTTTCTTGTTTAGATTTTATTCTAACGACTTAGGTATGGGTTGATTGTTAATACCTTAATATATGTATGACTGTTAATGGTAATATAGGTTTGAAATATGAGAACAATATCTTTGAATATTAAGGGACTATCTAGCAGTATTAAAGAAAGAACTCTAAGGAGAGTGGTTGCTATGCATAATATTAAAATGGCACTAATTCATGAGTGTAAATTGAGTGGCTATGATGTTACGTATATTCAAAGAATATAGCCTATTATAATCTTAATTGGAAGTAGAGTCTAGCAGATGTAATTTAAGGGGTTTAATTGCTATTTGGGATAAAAAAGCATTTAGAAATAGTGTTCGATGATTAAAGAGAGGTGTTTTTTAGTGAATAGTTTATGGGTAGCTAATGGGTTTCAGTGTTGTATTGTTAATATTTATGCTCCTTACAAACTAGATGAGAAAAAAAACTATAGGAGGAAGTGTTGGAATTGAAGGAAATATGTAGTGGATCTTAGTGTGTCACTAGGGATTTTAATACGATTTATACAAGGATGAGAGCATGGGGTATGTATCTAATAGGGGTGGTGAGAAGGAGTACAATAAGTTTGTTATTAATTGAGCTTTTGGATTTGCCATTACATGATAAGAAGTTTACATGAAGAGGAGTAGAATTGATAGATTTATGTTTAGTCTTCAAGGGATATTTGTTTAAGGATATGAAACAGAGGGTACTGAAGAGAATGGTGTTTGACCACTGTCCTCTGCTATTGACTATAGAAAGGGGCTTTCAATTTTTGGATTATTGGTAAATTATAAGGAGTTTGGGATGTGTTTCAAGTACTAAGGGATTAATACAGTTGAAAGGTAGGCTAGGTTCAGATTGAAAGTTAACTTGAATAGTTAAAAGGATGTTTGAAAAAGTGGAATAAAAAATTTATTGGTTTTGTTGATAAGTTAGAATATAAAAGTAAAGAGATGGATAAAGTAAGTAATGAGAGAGATTTGACTAAAGAAGAAATTAAATAGAAAAAAAGTGTTAAAAGAGTTATGGGGTGCTTGTAAAAATAAAGAATTAATTTAGAGGTAAAAGTCTAGGATTAAATAGATTAAGGAAAATGATAAGAATACTAGATTTTTTCAAAACAAAGCCAAGTTTAGAGCTAGAAAAAATTGCATTGACATGCTTCAGGTGAGTGATAAATGGGTGTCAAATGTTAAAAAAGGGGCAAAAGTTGTTGCAGTGAATCATTTTAAGACTAGATTTCAAAGTGACAAGTAGAGGAGACTTGTTATTAAAGCCTTAGAGTTTCAAAGGTTAGGATAGGAAGAGGCTAGGATGTTGGATGATAGGGTGTCCATATATGAGCTGAAAAGTGCAGTGTGGGATTGTAAGGGTTTTAAGCCCCCTTAGGCCTAATGGTTTTAATTTTAATTTTTTTAAAAAAGCTTAGCTTAGAGTGTGTTTAAGGATAAACCATTAGAATTTGTTGAGGGGTTTATGAATAAGGAAAAACTAAAAAAAGGGTTTAAACACTGCTTTTATTACACTACCTCCAAAGGTGAATATCCTTCTTTATTGATGACTTTAGACCAAATAGTCTTATGGGTTCTTTACAAAATCTTAGCAAAAATTTTGGCTAATAAATTGAAAATGGTAATTCATTTGTTAATTAGCGATAGTCAAAGTGCATTTGTGGGTAAGAGACAAATTATGCATGGTGTCCTACTAACAAATGAGGTCGTTCATAGTGTGAGAGTTAAAAAGTGGAAAATGGTAGGGTGGTAGCTAAGCTTGACTTTGAAAAGGCATATGATTGTTTGGCCTGAGATTTTTTTATGATTGTTATGGAACATAAGGGGTTAGTCTTCAATAGAGGATGCGAATTTATGAGCATGTATTTATTGTGAGGATTTCAATAGTAGTTAATGGTGCTCTAGCAGCGTATTTTAGTACAAAAAGGGTCTTCGATTAGGTGATCAGTTATCACCTTTTCTGTTTATAATTGATGTAGAAGCACTTTATTTGCTGCTTGTTAAAACTAAATTAATGGGGAAAATCAAGGGAATTATGGTTGCGGAATCTAGATTGAGCTTAACTCATCTCTAGTTTACAGATGATATGATAATTTCCTTTTGGATCAAGGTGAGGAGCTGGTTACAAATTTGAGAAGGTTACCTTGGTATTTTCACATGATTTCAAGATTAACAATTATTTTTTCTAACTGAAAGTTTATCATGTAGGATTTGATGAGGAAAGTGCCAATAAGATAGGTAGAAGTGTAGTTGTGCATTAGGAAGATTGAGTGCTTTTGGGAGGGAATTTAAATAAGTTTAGCATATGGGAACTTGTTAGACCTTTTAGAGATGAATTAAATCAAGAAGAGGTTAATTGATTTATCAAAAACTTTGACAAACTAAAACTTTGATAACTTATATTGAGAAATCTAAATAATGAGCTTTAGAATGCAAGTCAGTGAATAATAAAAAGGCAATTAAATAGTTAGGGAAAGGAAAAAACTCAAGTATTTTGAGAGGTTCAACCTATGTCCTCTATCTCGACTTCGCTTGCTTCAGATTCCCCAATTAACTAACTTGACTTGTCTACCTTTCAAGGATAAGATATAGCTTTTACACTCCTTGTCTTTCTAGGACAAGATAGCAATCTCTACCCTCTATCTTTTGTGATTAAGATAGAATTCTTCTCTATTTTTCAATAGCTAAGTAGGAACTTCCCTTTTTATAAGGATTTATGTGTAAACAAAATGTAAACTCCAATGCTTAAGGGTTTTCAAGATTTTTGGCTCAAAGGATGATAATTCTAAATATATAAAATGAAGAATACAAAGATAGGAAGAATTAATCTTATACAAATGTGAACTACTTAGAAAATAATTGAAATGATGAAAGATATGACTCTAAGAATTTTCTCTTGGTTCATCATGTTGCTGGAGGTGTTCGAAAGGCTTAATTATAGCCTTGATCATGAATATAGTATTTAGGAACGTTAGGTGAAGGATTAGAGCCACTAAAAACTTAATTTGAGTGATTCCCATTCATTCCCACTAAGTTGTATTGATACATAAGTTGGTGTATTGATACATTATTGTACAAACCCTCCACATGTGATTATTGGAGCTCAATGTATCAATATAAAAAAGGTCCATATCTATACTCACCATGCTATATCGATATAGATAAGGAGCGTGTTGATACAGCCCTGTATTGTCTCAATATAATTTAAGTTGTATTAATACATTTAAAGTCTTCTTGAAGTTAAGTTATTGCCAAGCATTGTATCGATATATACACTTTAGATATTGATACACATATTTAAAAATCATGTTAAAAATGTTTTTCTTAACTTTTTAAAGAAATAAAACTTATCTCAAAATGTATTATACAAATGTATGCATTAGGAATACTTTTTTGAGTGCATAAAGGAGTTAAAACATTCTAGTATTTCTTGAAGTTGTTTTCGAAATAATCTATAGAAAAATACTAACTTGAACAATATTTAAACACAAGCTAATAAGCTTAAGCTTTAATTATATCAAAACCAAAATTAATTCAAAACTAACGTAGTTAACAAAACTGATTATTGGTAGAGTAAGGGACAGATTGGCATTATGGCAAAAAAAGTTTTTATCATTTGGGAGGAAGCTTATGTTGATAAAATTGGTGCTAAATTCATTGCCTAATATCATTAGTCTATTTTCAAAGCCCCTAAGAGTGTCATTGAGAAATTAAAGTATCATTGGTCTTAAGAATAAAAAAATTGCTAGAGTCAAGTCTGAGATTGTGTGTAGACCCAAAAGATTCAAGGGTCTTAGTTTCTCCAATATTATTAATAAGATCATTGCCATGTAGCAAAGTGGTGGTGGAGGTATGGAGTTGAAAAGGATTCTTCGTGGAGGAGATTGATATTGTGGTTACCTAGAGATAGGGACGAAAAGGTTATGTCTAATAGCTGGAGGAATATTGTTGGGGTTAAAAAGTAAAAGAGAGTTGAGAGTTTAGTAGGGATGGGGGTTGCCGGTGGATTATTGACAATGGCAAAAGCATTTCATTTTGGTTGGATCAATGTTTAGGATAGAAACCACTGAAAGACGAGTTTCCTAAGTTATGATTATGTCAAAAAAGAATGAATGGGGTCCTATTCCATTTAGATTTTATAATTATTGGTATTTTGAAAAAGATTTTGATAAAATGGTAGTGGATAATTGGAATGGCAAAATAGGAAAAAGATATTTGGGGGAAGTTTCAAAAGTTGAAAGGAGCTTTGAAGTTATGGCACTAGTCTAAACAATCTAGCATTGAAGACAGAATAGCCATTATAGATAAAGAGTTAAAGGTGATGGATAATAAGTGATTGACTGTATTGGTTTTAAAGGAGGAAGTGGCTTCAAAGGTTCTTCTAACCTCGGAGTTATGGAACTGATTCAGGATGGAGGAGTTGCAAATGGAAACAAAAGTCGCAACTAACTTGGCCATAGATTGGAGACAGAAACATGAAATTTTTTGATGTAGTGGCTCGTATCTGGAAAAGGAATAATAGTTTAGAGAAGCTAGCTCATGAAAGGCGGATGTTAAATGAGGTGAGTGGTATACGGCAGCTTGTTTTTGAACATTTTTCTAAGCATTTTGATATGAAGCAAGATTATATGTCTAGTACTATGCTAGGTTATGAGCTTCAAAGGATTTTACCTGAGTGACAAGTAGGTTTGGAAAAGGTGGTCACTAAAAAGGAGGTATGAAGCGCAGTAAATGAACGTGGGAGTTCAAAAATGCTGAGATAGATGGTTTTAATATGGGGTTTATCAAGCAGAAATGGAACATGCTTGAAAGAGATATTGCTACTTTTGTCGAGGATTTTATGAGAACAGACAGAATGTCTAGGTGTTCTAAAGCTATTTTCCTTGCTTTTACTCTGAAAACATAATCGCCAACTATGATTACTAATTTTAGACCTATATGTTTAGTTGGTCGTTTATATAAAATCATGGGAAAGTTACTAGCCAACAGATTAAAAAAAAAAGAGATGTCCTAGATAATTGGTCCATATCAATGTATGTTTATTGGAGGGAGGCAAAAATTGGATAGTGTTCTAATAGCGAATGAAATAGTGGATGAAATGTGAAGGGCCAAAATAAAGGCATGTCTTTTGAAACTTGATTTTGCAAAGGCATAAGATTGTGTTCGATGGGATTTCCTCGGTTATGTGTTGGATTGAATGGGTTTTGGATCAAAATGGAGATCATGGATACTTACCCACTTTTGTGAACGGATCTCTAACAAAATAATTCACAAGGGGGTATGGTTTGGGACAAGGTTGTCTTCTTTCTCTTTTTTATTTAGCATCATCATCGAATGTTTAAGCATAGTGTTACTTAAGGCTAAGGATTTGGGTTATTGGCCGGGGGTAAAGGTGGGGGAAGAAGGTCGAGAGGTTACTTATCTTTAATTTGCAGATTATACCATTATATTTAGTAAAGTAAAAAAGGTTTTGCTAAGAAATATGAAGAAAACTCTTGGATGCTTTAAACTTATGTTAGGGCTAAAAATTAGTTTCAACAAAAGTTTGTTATTATGGATTAAAGTGGACGTGTAAGAGTTGATTAATTAGGGAGACATGTTGGCATGCAAAGTAGGTGATTTACCATTAATGTATTTAGGGATGTCTTGGGGAGCTGACACGAGAAGAGTTTCAGTTTGGTATCCAGTTTTGAACAAGTTTGCTTCTAGATTGTCCTATTGGAAAAAGAAAGTATCTTTCAAGTGGAAAAAGAGTCACACTTATTAAATCAGTTTTGGCTAGTTTACCACTTCATTATCTCTCTTTATTTAAGGCACCAATTGCGGTGATAGTAAGAATAAAATGAATTCAATAAGAGTTTATGTGGGATAGGTAGAGAGGGAATCACAAACTGTATTTAATGTGTTGGTCTAAGGTTTAGAAGCAAGAAGAATGGTAATTTGGGTATTATTTCCATTAAGATTCAGAATAGGGCTTTGTTTAACAAATGGTGGTTTTGATTCAATGCAGAGAAGGATAGTTTATGGAAAATAGTGGTGAGATCAAAGTACAACATGGGGACATCTGTTTTAGCACCTCAGACCAATCTAAGGACAAAATTTTCAAGGTTGGGGAAAGGATTGTTGAATCGTTATTAGATGAAGCTAGATTTAATAGCGATATTGGCAAACTAAGAGATAATTGTGGGAAAAGGCGATTTTGTGTTATTTAGGGAGGATTGTTGGCTTTTTGGTGAGCTATTATGAGAAGATTTCCTAGGATTTGCTCGCTATGCATGATGAAAGGTGCGGTTTTTAACAGGTTCGATAATTAAGGGAAAGATGTATGGCGTTGGAGCATTCCACTTAGGCAATAGATTTTTTATTAGGAACGTGATCATTAGGTACAGTTATTGGAGTTGTTACAAGAAGCGAGGTTAGATAGAAATAGTGATAATAAGCTAGTTTGGAAGCCTTCTGTTAGTGGTAAACATATGTCAAGAAGTTTTACACAGGTGGTTTTAAATACAGAGGATGGAAGGGATGATTTATGTAACATTGTTTGAAGGGGAATGGTACCTAGTAAGGTGGAATTTTTTATGTGGGCCTTGTTACAATATAGTTTGTTGGTTCTTGATTATTTGCTTAAGTGTATCGAGAGGGTGGAAGGATATCATAGATGTGTGTTTTGTATAAAAGATATTGAAAGTATTGATCATTCATTCTTACATCGTAGGCTTATATGAAAAGTGTGGATGAAAGTTGGGGGATGGTGGGTTGTTTTCTACTGCTTTCAGATAGCATTGCTAAACAGTTCAAATAATAGGAAGGGGCTAAAGTAAGGTGGATCCAGAAGGAAATGTGTTTTATGACTTTTGCGTCAATGGTTTGGTTAGTTGATGTTACGAAACTTAATAGATTTTCGGAATAAAAGCTTTGAGTTCAATTCTATTATTATGCTTATAAAAACTAGAGTGGCATGTGCAGTTGGGCAAAATGGCCTAATGATTTTAGTTCTGTTGAGCAGTTCAATGTTGAACCTAAATGCTGGTTGTTAGAGGTTAAGAAGCAAAAACAGAAGGTTGATCGACAATGAGAACCGCTAAGTAATGGATGGTGGAAGTTTAATGTAGATACATCAGTGAAAGAAAAACCAGGACACATGTTCTCTTGGCCATATGCTTGTTTTCTTCTCATAACATTTGAGTGTTATGAAGTCAAATGAAGTAGAGCTTTGGGCTGTTCATAGGGTGCTGATGATGGTGAGTTGCTAGCAAAATTTTCAGATGTTATAAGGTAAGATTGAGAGTGATTCTATGGTTGTTGTCTCATGATGCAATGTCTTTTTTAAGACATGGTGTTACTACAATCTATCTTGAGACTTGATAATATTAGGACAAAAATACGAGGGTTCAAAATGGTTCCTATGGTGAGATTTGTAAATGCAATGGTGAATCAACTAGCGAGGCAGAGGGTGGATAGATCAGGTAGTTTTTGTGCAAGTTGTGACATGAGGACTCATGAGTCATTGTTTTAGTTTTTTTAGGTGGTGAAACGTGTAGCGATTGTGATAAAAGGTCTCATTACGTCCTAGGTAGGTCATGATAATAGATGATTTCACGTGGTTTATGTGATCTTTGTATAGGTTTCTTTGGTTGATTCAAGTTTTGTAAGCTGAACTTGTTTTTGTTTTCTTTTAATAATGGCTTCGGATATTCAAAAATAAAATTAGATATAAAATGTTTATTATTATATTATTATTTATAAATTTTAATATAAAAATATATTATAACATAATAAATATTCAGTAAAATCTTATAAATATATTTAAATATAATATAGTAAAATCTTATAATAAGTGAAAAATAAATTTTAATATAGTAATATTATTTTTAGAATTTTTAAATTTAATATTTTATAATAAATAAAAATAAATTTAACTTTTATAATTAAAATATTATGATTTAATTTAAGGGTAAAATTGATATTTTTATCTATTTTTTAATTATTCTTTAACATTATTTTAACCAACTAAACAACATAATAATATTCCTTGTTTATTCTATTCAATCAACTAGACTATGTAATAATTATTCCTCTCGTATTCCATTTCCATCAAATAGCTATTTCATTCCCCCTTTATTCCATTTTAATGAACCAAATGTTGCACTAGTATCTAAGCAAGCATAAATGCAATTAGCTTGTAAGGCTTACACTAACAAATATTACTCATGATCTATGAATATAAATTAATTATCTTTATTTATATTTGGACTATATATTTTTTGCATTATCAACATATTGGAAGCCTAATAGGTCATACATAATAAATAGCATTGCCAAAAATAAATATAAGGATTTCAATAAGTTCACAAATCTTTTATACACTTTGTATTTTTAGTTTTTGCTATGTTTTCTATCTTTATTTTAATTACTTATGTTTGTTTTTCAATTTCAAATTATTTTCGAGAATAAAGCAAAAACAGGTCATTGAGGATGTTAATGAGCTTATAATATCAAAATTATAAGATGGGAGAAGTTATTGGAGTCAAAAAAATCAAATGTTTTGGTAAAAACTTGATTCTTTTATTCCAAATAATAGATGGATACTTGCCTAAAAAGTATAAGATTTAGTCAGCATAATCTCTAGAGAAAGTGACATTATATTCTTCAGTTAACTAGGATTCTCCAACTTTACATAAGAGTTTTTTTTCAACCACTATAGATAGAGACTTAACCTTGAAATTTAGAAGAGAGTAAGATATGAATTAAGAGGAAGATGAGAGTAGAAGAAGGTGAACTAAAAGGGAAAATAAGAGAAAAACATAGAGAATACTAAGAAGAAAAGAAGGAGATTATAACTAGTCACCATACTTGGGTTTCTTTCATTTCTTTGTTTTCTCCTTTTCTTTCATTCTTGCTTGACTTTTCTTATAAATTTGTTATAAATATATCAAGCATGTGCAACTAAATTCTTTTCATTAGTTAAAGATGATTTTAAAGTCCTAAGCATGACTTTTTAATTGATTTTCAAAAATTATCAATTAATTATCTATTAAAATGCTAATGTTCTTTCATAAAATTTGTATATGATTCTTATCTTGATTATTCTAGTGAATAACTAAATAGACCTTGATACTTTTCTTTTACTAGATTAAGAATCTTGGTTCTTAATTGTCTTACTTTTTTATTCATTAGTAGCAATTTATGATCAATGGTTATGATTAAGTTTTTAATGATTGTTATGTGGAACATAAACTAGGTTAAATAATCCAAGCTTGTGTATTTGCTACTTAGATCAATATATCTTTCTTATCTTAAGGCTTCTATTAAATTCAATCTAGAGGGCTTATTCTAGGTTATTTGATAATTAAGGATTAAATAAAGAGCTTATTCTATTCAATGACTAACAAGGAAAAATTAGGGTAGTAGAACTTGTAGCTATCTAGGTTGATAGTTTCAAGAGATAATTAATGATAATTCTAACATTGATTGATATTTTATGTTTAATGGTGGCGAATGATTCTTTGACCATACTTTTTATCGTTATTGTCACTTATTAGATATAAAATTTTGTTTCCTTATGTTCAGTTTTATTTTTTTATTTTGATTATTTAGTTTGCACCTCAATAAAATTAACCTCCACATCAAAGTTTAGTTTATGTCTTTTATGAAGTCTTTTAAATTGCTTTTGTCATATTGATTAAAATGTTGCTATAAAATGTTGCATCAATAAAATCTATGTGGATATGACCCATGGTTACTATTATATATAATAACAACCATAATTTGGTGCAAGAATTTAAGAAATATATCATTTAGTGTATCAGCCACCATACTATTCAAAGAGGAGAAAAGGGATTTTAGAGAAGCTTGAAGACCGAAGATTTAGCGACTCTTAGTTTTCCTCTTTCTTTTACTCTTTTTATTTTTTTGTAATATTTATGATGGTAAAACTTTTTATTTTATATTTATCTTTTCTTTATTTAGCATGAACTAAATTAATTTTTCTAGTGTGTAATGGAACTCAACCTATACTTTGAATTTTATTCTCTTCTTTTAATATTAATGGTATTTGAATTGTTTATTTAATGTTGTTCTTATTGCTTCTAGTTGCTTGATCACTCATTAGATTAATTTTGGTATTCCCAATGAACTTTGGAAAGGGAATTTTATGTTTAGACCTAGATTGAATAATATATATTTCATATTCATTTATTATGATAAATTGATCATATGTCAGATAGAAATATAGGAGCATGTCTTGCAAAAACAAATTATAGTCTAAATTTAATTGAATTTCTCTTTAATTCAATTTACATAGGAATGCATTAGGATTTATAAATAAATTAGGACTTTAAGTTAAGAACTCATTTTCATTAGTTAAGTTAAAAAGGTCAAACAAATTTATATGCAGTGTTAAGGAAAATTGTAATTCTAGGTTTCTGTTTTTGATTATTTGCTTTATTTAGTTTTACATTTTTAAATTTTAATGAAATTTTTTAATAAAATTTAAGTTGTATTGATTTTAGTAATTAATAGATTTAATGTAATTCCTTATTAGATTATCAATTTATTTTATCACTATATTACTTGTTGTGTAGTTAAAATTGACAGTGTTTAATCTACTTAGGAATTCTATCACTTGGGGTTATGGAATCTTAAGCACGTATAATCATATCTTTGATCACATGTTTGATATTGTCTAATGTTTTAATCACACCAAATATTGTAAGTATGATATTGGAGGATTCGGTTTATGATTTTTTTAACCTATTATGTTTTCATTGCGCAGTATCATGCTTAATGTTTTGTATGTTTATGCATACTTGTTGTAAAAGCTTGTGAACAAATCCATAATAATTTACAACCAATAAATAAAACATATTGTTAGAGTAAGTTAGATAACCAATAAAATAACCTTTGAAACTATGCACTTAATTCATTTCGCTTAAGTACGAGTGCATCAATTTTTTCTTTGGATGAAAAAAAAAATGTAATAATACTTCACTATAGTTCCAACATGCTAATTTCTTTCGGTAAGAAATGTAACAAGATTGACTTGTTAAAACCTAAATAATAGTATAAATATATATAGAGCATGTTAATACTGAAATTTTAAAAAATTGCTAAAAAAAAGTTAACAAAAGGGAAAATCTACCAGTATCTTATTGATTTAGGAACCACTAAATTTTTTATAAGATTAAAAAACAAAAGAAATACTAATATGAAAAAAATGAAATTTAATCAAATAAATAAACGAATAAATAAATATTCAATAAAAATAAATAAATAATTTAAATAAATTGCTCAATACAAAAGCTTTTTTCATTTTTCCTTCCTTATTTTTCTTCTTTTGTCTTCCTTTCTTGTTTTGCTGATGTCAGGTAGTTTTCTAACACAATTTAATTGATGAGGCAACCAACCAAATTGGTTGGTTCCTCCACCTTTTTTTCCTCTTTTCTTCATTTTCCTCTTTCTTTTTCTTCATTTATTTTTCCAATATTAGAATATTACGCAACAACAAATCTATTAAAAATTAACCCTCCCATTTATTTTTTATGCCAATTATTCCTATTCCCCATTTTATGTCTCTTCTTTTCCCTTTTGTTTTCCATTTTTAAGTCTCTCTTTTAAATTCTATATAAAAAGAATAAAAATAATAGAAAATAAAAATAAAAAATTGAAAAAATAGATGGTACAGATAAAATAAAAGAGGCAGAGATAAAGCATATGTTAGGTAAGGTTAATGATTCTTATAGTAAAAAATTAGAGAATAATGGAAAATATAAAAATAAAAAAAATTGGGAAAAGGTGAAAGGTAAAGAAAAAGTGACAAAGGAAGAGAGACAATAGGTTAAATAAGATTTTTGTTTTATTTTTTTCATTTTCTTTCTCCATTTCTTTAAATAAAATGTCCAAAATGTGTTATTTTCACTAAAAAAGAACAAAAAAGGGAGAAAATGCGTATGACATGTGGACACCTTAGTAGAGATCCAAATTTTATAAAATTAATTTTGGATTTATATTTTTTTATTTTTTTGTATTATTACAAAAAACTTTTTCTTTTAAGATATTTTTCCCTATATGTTAGACAGGGATCAAGGTAGAGGCGAATTCATTTCACTTCACCTTTAGAATACTCTTTCTGTTAGACATCAATGATATATTAAGGGTGTATAAATGCAAAATATGTAAACGAATATTGTAATGTGGTATACATAGGTTGTCTATATAGATACACCATGTTTGATTATAATGTACAATTAACATCTGGTAGAAACAAAAATTGATCTCATTGTGTCCACTTGAAAAGGAAGAAAATTAATTGATGTTGATGAGTGGTGTGTAAGTCCATATTGATAGCATAGTGATATATTATGTGCTTTATATAAGCATGGTTTTAATGTAGGGTTGGGCTTAAGGGGTATGTAAGCTTTTGCGTGAGGGTTAAAACCACACAAGCTTGAGAAACCATGAACACACATATTCATGTCGAGCCGAGCTAAGTCAGACTGGGCCTAGGCGTAGGTCTAAGCTTGAGCCAAAGGTCTAATGGGCCTTGTCTTTTTGGAGCTTTGCCTGCTAGTGCTATTTAAGCCTAACCTATAAAGCTGACCAATTTTGTCTGATAAAAACATTCCTTTCTAAATAGTTTCTTTTATTTTAAATTAATGTCAGAACCATTTATCCTTATTCAAAACAGCTACAATGGCCTATCTTTGAAAACTATCCATTTTTTACAATTTTAAATGTCTGTTTGAAGAGAAATTATCCACTTTTGAATTTGTCCTAAAATTGCAAGTTTTTCATCTTGTTTGAAAATCCTTTGTTTTCTTTCTCGGTTCTGCATTATCCATTTCTATGTTGAGAGAGAGAAAAAAGTCCTTCTTTCTAGTTGTTTTGTCTTGACATGATTGAAAATGTCTAGAAGATCAATTGAGCTAAAACTATCAAGTACCTAAATAGAAAGCAAAAACCGTCTTAAGGTCAGAGGTTCTAGACTCAATTGGTGTTATTTCAGTTAAACACGATCGATAAAACTATTTCATTATTCATATTTTAATTCATCTTTATTTATTTGAAATATTATTTTATGCAATATTGATTTCCTTGTACTTTAGTCTATTGCAGTACTATATTTTATTTCGCTTGTTTGCGTTATGTTTTCTGTATAATTTTTGAATAGGGTGCTACAATCTCTTATTTTTATAATATACAATGTTTTATACTTGTTCTTTATCTTGATACTAATTTTTTTATATTGCTTTGCAATTTAGATCGAAACAGAATTTGATCAATTCTATTAATTTGTTTTTGAGTTCATATTCTTTCAATTTTGATTTGTTTATCCGTATATTTTATACATATTGGATTTCTATTTTCAATTCTTTCAATATTGCATATTTTTTTATTATATATATCAATTAATTTAGACCATTTCAAAATTTTTTTATATATTGATTGTTCTACTATTTTGCTTTTTCTAACAGATTTGTATATTGGAATAGTTGTTTGTCTGAATACAGCTTTCTTATTTTTACATTATTTCTATTCAACATTTCTTTATTGGTATTTCGATCTTTTGTGCGGTATTCATATTCTATTACATTCTGATTATATAGTTGTGATTGATATATTTATATTTCCAATGTTTCTATATCGTTTAAATATCGGCCACTATATATATATATGATTTGTAATCATTGTATTCATATAAATTATAGAACCTGTCAACAGATTGATTACATTTATTTGTTATATAAATTAGTATTTATTTATATATATATTTGGTTTATATGTTTATAATCCCTTTTGATTTCTTAATCTTTGTTTGATTATTATCACTTTGTTTTATATTTTGGTTTCCAACATTTCAATTTGGTCTTTATTATATACTACTTCTTGATACAGTTTAATCTTGGTTTCGTAATCTTGGTTTTTATTAAAAAATATTTCAATATTTTTGCTATTGGATTATTGAAAATCCAATTTAATAAGTTATTTTTATTACATATATTAGTGATACATATTTCATACAAATACTGGTTTGTTCATTCTTGGTATATTTATATATTCTTGCTTTTGTTATTATACATATATA
>JBBYHL010261362.1:58355-74942 GCA_038381835.1 Adansonia madagascariensis
ACATATTTCATACAAATACTGGTTTGTTCATTCTTGGTATATTTATATATTCTTGCTTTTGTTATTATACATATATACATATATATATATATATATCAGTGTTTGGATTATATATATTTTATTTAATCATTGTAAGTTTTAACTTGTTTTTTAACTAGTTTTAAATTGAAACAAAGTTAATCCTGTTATGTTGAATAACAAATGGTAAAACCTTTCACTAGTAATGCAAGTGCGCCTGTAGCTCAATTACCTTCACATTCTACACATGGTGAGAGACGCGAGAAGTTCAGTGGTGTGGACTTTGAATAGTGGCATCAAAAGATACTACTTTATTTAACCACTCTAAATTTAGCCTATTTTATGGGAGGAGGCCTAGTTTATAGGAGGAGGCCCTAGCTCTAAAAGAAGGAGAAATGAATACCATAATGGTGGCCTGGTGGATAAATAGAAACATTCAAATTTCCTATGCAAGAACTACATCCTTAATGACTTGGATAACACATTATACAATGTGTATAATTCGATAAAGCTGTGGGAGCCCTCAGATATAAAGTACAAAATTAAGGAAACTGACATGAAGAAATTCTTGGTTGGTCAGTTTTTGGAATTTAAGATGATGGACTTAAAAACCATGACTAGTTAAAGTCCAAAACTTTTAGTTAATCCTCCATGAAATCGCTTTCAAAGATATGATGCTTCACGAGTCATTTAAAATGGCTACTTTGATAGAGAAATTACCACCTATGTGGAAGGATTTCAAAAACTATCTTAAGCACAACAGAAAGGAGATGAATTTAGAGGGCTTGATCATTTGGTTAAGAATTGAGGAGGATAACCTTAATTCTAAGAGGAAGAATGCTATTTATACTATAAATGTCAAGGCAAATGTTATGAAACATTTGCGTAAGACTAATAAGAGGAAACAAGTGTTTCTAGTTCTTCCCAAGGTAATAAGAAAGCCGATGTCAAGAAGTTCATAGGTACTTGTTTTGTTTGCAACAAGCCCAAATATCATGCTAAAGATAGTCATCAAAACAATAACAAGAAAAAAAAAGCTCAAACCAACATAGTTAATGACAATGAAATTAAGCTTACTACTATTGTGATAAAAGTTAATATGATGGAAAACCCAAAGTCATGGTAGGTTGATACCGTGTCACTTGTCACATTTGTTTGGTAGAAAGAGTTTCTCCAAGTATAAAGAAGCTACTTTCATGGTAAGCAACTATTTATAGGAAACTCTTCGATATGTAAGATACAAGGCTATGGGAAAGTGGTACTTAAGATGACATTCACGAAATAACTAACCTTGAACAATATGGTTCATGCTCTTAAAATTCATAAGAATTTGATACTCATCTCTCTGTTGAGCAAGAATGGATTTAGGTTGGTCTTTGCTTTTGACAAGTTTGTACTCTCTAAATGCAGCATGTTCATCAAGAAGGATTATTAACATGATGGGCTATTTAAGTTTAATGTAATGACAATTGTAATGAAGAACAAAGTTATAAATAAAACAAGTTCTTTTGTTTATTGCTTGAGTCTTCTAATTTATGGCATGGTAAATTAGGTCTTGTAAATTATAAGATCTTGCAAAAAATTAGCATTTTGAATTTGCTTTCGACAATTTATATTGATTAAAATTATAAGTGCAAAACTTGTGTAGAATACGAATTTGCCAAAGTTTCTAAATTTAATTCACACAGATATCTATGATTCAAAGTTTATGCAAACTGAGGTGATAAAAGGTATTTTATTACTTTTATAGATTATTGCACAAGATATTATTAGTTCTATTTGCTAAGAAGCAAAGACGAGGCCTTGGAAGCTTTTAAACTCTTTAAAAGTGAGTTGAAAATCAACTAAGTAAAAGGATTAAAGAAATAAGGAATGGCATTTATGGTAAATATGATTCATTATTTCATGAATTCTGTTTAGAGCATGGAATAATCCATCAAACTATCATTCCTTATTTAGCTTAATAAAATGGTATTTCAAAATGCAAGAATCGAACATTGAAAGACATGATAAAGGCTTTGATGATAAGTTTAGGTTACTTCAGAACTTATAAGAAGAGACTATTTTAAGAGACAATTATATTTTAAATAAAATACCCCACAAAGAAATTAGACAAGACATGGTATGAATTGTGGAAGGTCGAAAACATCCTATAATTACCCAAAAGGTAATAATACACAATCTTATAAAAGCTTAAGATGGGACCTAAAATAGATATAGATTGAGTCAATATCAACAAACACAAACGAGCACTCTATTAAGTGCCTCATTTGACATGATCATGGCCCAACCCTTGAGCGCAAGAGAAAGACATGTAGGAAAATGCCAACTCTATACAATAAGGGAACTTGTGTGTTATCTTGTTATCAATAAGGGCATTAACATAGTAAATAAAGAAGAGTGTCATGGCTTGGTACCAACATGCCTAGGTGCTGTCATGACTACCCCAATATGAAGCAATAGAAAAGACTTTATCTATAGGATTGGTAATCCCTGATGGTGCCTAGAGTGGCATAAATCCTAAAGAAAACCTTAGGCTATAAATGCATTTTCTAGATGAAAGTGAAAGTTGATAAAGCTATTGATAAATACAAAGCTTGGCTTATTTTTAAAAGATATAAACGAGGTGTTGACAGTTTTGATACATATTTACATGTGTTAAGAAAAACATTTATACGAATGTTAATAGCGATAGTTTCTATTAAAAAGATAAAAAATACACCAAATAGATATTAAGATAGCTTTCTTGAATAGAGATTTAGATAAAGAAAACTATATGGAATAACCCAAGGTGTTTAAAGTTCTGGGTTAGGCAAGAAAGTTATGTAAGCTTGTTAAAACATTATATGGTAGAGTAAGCACTTAAATAATGGCATTAAAATTTTGACAAAGCAATGCTATCAAATGGGTTTTATAGTAGTGAAAGCGATAAATGTGATAAATGTGTATACATAAATTATATGAGTAAGGGATATGTCATTATTTTTCTATACATAGATGATATGTTGATGTTAAGTAGTAATGACGAGATCATTAGAGTTACCAAAGCATATTTAACTAATAAGTTGAATATGAAAGATATGGTGTAGCGGATATAATTTTAGGAATTAAAATTTCTAAATCACCAGATGGCTTAGTATTGACTCTAGATCATTATATGAATAAAATGCTTAAGAAGTTCATTAAGAATGATATCAATAAAGCCAAAAAACCCATAGATGTTCATTTACATCTAAGAAGAAATATTGGTGATGCAATATCTCAAGTTGAAATTTTGCAAAGCTTAATATATCTTATGAAATGCACAATACCTAACATAGCTTACCCAGTTAGAAAACTAAGTAGATTTATAAGTAATCCGAGGAAGATCACTGAAAGGCAATTGTAAAAGTACTCAGATATCTAAGATGTACCTTGAATTATGGATTGCACTATATGAAATATCTAGCTATACTTGAAGGATACAACTACAAATTGGATATTCGATACTAAAGATTTAAAATCCACTAGCAAATTTGTCTTCACTATTAGAAGAGCTATAGTATCTTGGAAATTTTCTAAATAAACATGTAGAGTAAAAGCTATAATGGAATTTGAGTTTATAGCTTTAGATAAAGTTGGAGAAGAAGTAGAATGGCTTTAATATTTTTTAAAAGGTTTCTTATGTTGGCAGAAATCTGTATGGGCAACATGTATATATTATGATAGTAAATCTTCATTAGTGAGACACTGAGTTATTCATACAACGGTAAGTCTTGATATTCATCAAAGACGTAACACCAGGAGATAGTTGCTCTCAAATAGGATTATCTTTATTGATTATGTAAAATCAAATGATAATATTGCATACCCGCTGATAAAAATTTGAACGAAAGAGCAAGTCTATAAATCATCAAGGGGAATGGGACTTAAGCCCATAAATTAAAAGATACATAATGGCAACCCAACTAACATGACTCGAGATCTTAAGATCTAGGTTCAAAGGAACAATTGAATTATGTTAATTTAGTGTAAGCATTGAAAGAGTTAAAAACTCTTATCCATTCCTACAAAAGAGTTGGTCAATCTTTGCTTTTAATGATTCTTATAACTTGATCTAATCAAGTGGAATATTGTAGGATATTCTTAGTAAGAAATCATCTATATGAGTGTCAAATGTAGCCATTTCTATTAGAATTGATAAGGTTGAATTCGCTAGCGTAGTTATACAAACCAAGACATTTTTGGAGCCAAAATAAACACAACCATGAGACATATGGGTGTTTGAAGAAGGATTGTTTGACAACTATTATCTTGGTTTACAAGAAAGGTTGAATAGTTCAACACATCATGTTCATTAGTTACTTGAGTAAATCTGATAGTTGTCATTATGAAAGCTTCAAAACCAAAAGCTACCTATCCTAATGCAATAACTTTTCATAGTTATTCTTTCTCATATTTCAAGTTACTTTATTATTTTAATCAGACAATTTCCATTCATGTTGGCGATTGTTGGATTTTAATGTATATTAAGGGTGTATAAATATGAAATATGTATACTAATACAGATTTTGTCATACGGTATACATAAGTTTTTGTACCTACATATATGATGTATAATTACAATAAACAATTGATTTGCATGTTGAATGAGAAATTGATCTCATAATGTCCACTTGAAGAGGAAGAAAATTGGTTTATGCTGATATATGGTGTGTAATCCCACATTGATAACATATATATCATGTGCTTTGCATAAGCATTACTTCAATGGGGTAGGCCTTATAGGTAGCCAAGCTTTTGTATAGGAGTTAAGGCCTATACGAGCTTGAAAAACAACACATGCACGTGCAATCATGTAGCGAGCTAGGCCTAGCTTGGGTTAAAGGTTGAATGGGCCATATCATTTTGGAGCCTAGCCCATTAGTGCTATTTGAGCCTAACCTATTAATGCTATTTGAGCCTAACCCGTAAACCGATTTTGTCTAATAAAAACTTTGCCATCTATATAATTTTTTTATTTTAAAATTAATTTCCAAATTGGTTTGTCCTTATTCGAATAGTTGTGTTGGTCTATTTGAAAAATGTATTTTTTTAATGATTTAAATGTCTATTCAAGTAGAAATTATTCACCTTTGAACTGGTTCGCAAAATTACAAGTTTGTAATCTTGTCTGAAAATCTTTTATCTTCTTTCATGGTTCTATTATCGTCTATTTTCATGTTTGATAGTAAGGAAAAACTGCATCCTTTTGGTTTGCTGTGTTGCAATTGATAGTGCTTTCAATTAGCGACATAATTAAAGAGGTCTGAGAGATGAATTATGCAAAAATTGTCAAGCACCCGAAAGACAAGCTATAATCATCTTAAAGTCAAAGGTTCTGGACTCAATTGGTGTTATTTGGGTTAAACATGATCGATAATACTACTTCACACTCATATTTTAATTTAGGTTTATTTATCTAAAATAATTATGCAACATAAATTTTCTTGTGTTTTATTCTATTGTAATATCATGTTCTATTTCACCTATTAGCATTTATGTTTTCTATTTAATTTTGCATAGGGTGCTACACTTTCCAACTACATTCCCATTTCACTTTGGATGTTAAAATATTAATACATTTTTATGGATATTAGTTAAATCCATATCTGTTCAACTTTGCTCCGAAAGTACTTAATTTTTTGGGAACTTAATTTATTAGAATCTAATTCTTATATTTAGTATGCTAAAAGGTAATCATTTTCCTGAGAATATAACGAAAATTACTTTCCCATAAACGTGGAAATGTAATTTTCATTAAGAAAAGTAAGAAAGTAACTTTTCCATGTGGTGTAATATATTAAGATATGAACCTCAACATATTAGAGCATACAATACTTCAAATCATCATAAGGCTTCAGTAGGTCAGATAAATCGCTCATTTGAACCTTTCATACCAAAATACAAGAGTGACTGGGTTAAAAAGTGCCACCGATCTATTTTGGCTAGGTGTGATTAGTCACTTATTAAAACCATTTACTAAAGAGTTACAAAACTTTAAAGGAATGATTTTACGATCTACATGTACCAAAGATCTATAAGTTGGGCTCTGGAGATGGTTACACAACAAGTAAGGACTCGATCCCTCTCGTGATGCCTAATAAATTGGCACCAACTAATCACACGTATTCGAATTTGTTTTTATCAGTTTCAATCATATGTATTCAATTATAATCCCCTTTTTCTTTATCAAAACCAAGCAACTATAACCAAAAATAGAAAACGTTTATCCGGGACTCGTACCAAGTAACCATGAGAGCAATTGATTATTAGTTCAGGACTAGCTCAAATTTATAACCGATTCAAAGAAAAAATCATTTATAAAGGAAAAAATCCATAAAAGCATTTGAATTTGCCTTAAAAAATATTCACTAGTTGACTCCATTTTTAAAGAAATCATAAAAATGGTTCACTGGATTAAATTGAAGAAATCACAACTTTGAAAATAAGATTTAAAAATCAAGTTTTATTCAAGTTAACTTGGAAGCTTTAATGTAAGCCATTATGAGGCTTCTATAGGATACTCCTAGACCTATTGACACGATGAAAATGACTTCCAAAATTAATTCTAAGACAACCGAATGCCCTTGAATAGTAGACACTAAACCCATACAAACTTAAAATAGGGGACACATTTGACCTTTCAAGCTCTCCGAATTTATTATGGCTTATTCCTATCTCTTAAAATCACCAAATCAAATTCTAATTAATGCTAACTCACTATATTTCAATTTAAAAATACTAAAAAAAATGCTAGAAGATCATTTTGGTTGTCACATGAACTTTTTTAATTGGATGCTATTACATTACACAGTATGTCCGACCAACAAGACTTTGGGATTTTCTTCCCGATTCATCTAAAATACCCATTGGACAAGCCATACATGCTTGAAAAGCCTATTCACCATTTCAATCTAAAAATATAAGAAAATATACAAAAATATCAAAAATAGCTCGTATTACAGCTTAGGCACTAAAATAGTGCTATGCAAATAGCTCATTTTTAGGGAATTTTTGTATTCACTTGATCATGAAATTAGATGTTTCAAAAACCTATAATGTTGCCCAATCAATAAGGATTACAGGAAAAGTATAAAAAATTCATAAGGTCTATAACCTACTCGAAAATATTTCTTTTTGCGAGACTATGTTGGACTGTAACAATAGCTTAACACGACTTGTGATCATGAACATGTTTTCAGACATTCAAACATGAAGCACTAGTACCAAATAGACTTTATGAATGTCCTATATGAGGAAATAGCAAAGACCTCTGAGTGACTCAACCAAAAACTATGCTTTTTGACATTCACGATATGCTTCAGAGTCATACAAGTGTCTCTGCTTTACTGCTTTTATTCATTATTATTTATTCTTAACAAGTGAGAGTCACACCAATGCCACTCACATGTATACTGTAACTAGCAACTAAGTGACACTAAACACCTCATTTTGACTTACCTAAACATTGCCTAATGACCCAAACCAAGGTTTACCAAGTTTAAACTCAGCAAAACACTTTGAAAACTTTTTTATTTGCTCCAAATCAGCTCTAAATCAAGTTATTTTATAAAGTGTCCCTAAATTGTTCATGGAAAAACTTATTAAACAAAACCAAACCTTGACCAACCCAATGATTAAGTGAGCCAAGACTTGTTCTTAGGAGTTTTTTTTATAGAAAACAAAATTTTTTAACACACAACACAAATATTTTATCAAACACATGCTAAACTAACTAAAACATTATGAGCAAACATAAGGAAAATGCAAGATTATGCATTCATTCATCATGGCTAAATGGTTCACACTTTTTGGTCTATTCTCTTAAACATTCAAAATCCAATTTTAGTATTATGGTAGAATATGACATGTTGCAACTAAAGCTCAAGCTTGTCATGATTCAACCTTATCAAGACATGTGACCATTGCATGAATTACCTACATGTATCCAAATTAATCTTGAAGGAATCTAATGCTCACTCACATCTTGAACCAAACAAAACATGTTTCAAAGTTGATTGCAATTAATCATCAACCAAATCATGCATTAAGCACAAGTTATATGATCATCAAAGCTTACATAAATCGATTTTAACAATGGCCATGGAAATTTTTGAGCCTACATAATCATCAATCATTTAATCTTTATCGATCTTAAAGAGGCCTAATGCTTAGATGTCATTGCTAATTTTTAAAATATCACATGCAGCCAATTCTTTCCTTATAGCACAATACCATTAAAATCGAATGGATATTTATCAACTTCTTCACTAGCTTCTTACTTATAAGTCAACCATATGAAAACCTACTTTAATGCACAATTACCAAACCAAGATATAAGAAAAATCAATCCCATTATTGATATAAAATCATCAAATGTAATTTTTGGATGCTTGATAAAATTTGAATGCCTAGATCAAAACTTAATGCAAGATCATGAATTAATTTCAAAAAGACCAAACTCAAGAAAGACACATCAAAGATCATCAATCAAGATGAAAATCATGATGATCAAGCAAGAATTTAAAAGATTAAGGAGAAAGATTTACCTTTTAAGCTTTGCTCCTTTGAATCTCCTTTGAGAGAATCAGAGAATTTAGAAAATATTTCTAAAGAAATTTAAGTGAGTCCTTCCTTGAATGAATAGCCACCACCATTTATTTATAAACTTTGGGTGTGAGCTAACTCTAAGTCATCTGTAGGTAGCCTTAAGATTAACTAATAACCTCCTAACTTCCACTAACTAACCTAGATAGGAAATAACTAATTAACCCTTAATGAATAGATAAACATTTTACACATTAAACACATGGTGAAATTCAGCCAAGGCTTAATTTTTACACTAATCTATGTACAAATTTTTGTAACATTTAATTGAGCATGATATGTCAATATAAAAATGTAATTGAATGTTCCATCCTATAGTAAAAATGTATCTTAATGACTTCCTCTAGAAGAATTTATAATTTTCTATCCTGACCTTTCTGATTAATCACTTAGGAATTCCCAGCATTTTAAATTCCTAATACCCTTTCATGATACAATCTCGATTACACCTTCTTGACTTAAAGTCCATGTTCAATTTTCATTTTGGTGTAATCAAGATTGATATCTGAGTAGTAGAACTCTTCCAGTTTCAAAATCAACTTTAAGCTAAAAAGTTAACTTTTTACAATTAACTTTTGCTACTTTGTTGACTTTTGATTTCAACTTGTAAAACAAGTCTCTTTTTCATCCAAATGTCATCAGTAAACACTTTTATCACCTTAAAAGACTTCTACTAGTCAACTTTATTAACATTCTCGAATTTTTAAGACCTGGGTCTCGATTTTTCAAATCTGGTACCTACCCTGAATTGGACAATTAAACCCAAATGCCTTATTAAGCCAAGGCCATGGAAATAATCCAAAACCTCAATTAGACCTTTCTATCATCTATAACTTATCCGAAAGGATGGAAACCTAGAAATTTCCAATTACTCCTTAAAACCGAAAAAAGTCAATTAAAGGCCCGAACAAAATGAGGTATCTACACCATGTGGTTGGAAAGTTAGGAAATAATACTTTGAAACAAAATTATCTTTATTCCTATTTAAAAATTGATAACTAAATATAACATAGACAACAAAACGAGCTTATTCTAACTAAAAATCATTTATTTATTAAGATAATTTAACAAAAAATAAATGTAATATTTTCTTTTCATTCATTTTTTACCTAATACTTTTCTAACTACAAAATCATGAAAATATAATTAATTTTAAAATTATTTTAATTACTATCAAATCAAATTTTAATTAGATTACATTCTATATTAAATATATATTAAATATTTAAAACTTACTTTTAATTTAATAATATATTAATTTTGAGATCAATGTCTTATGTTATTTTTATTTATTATTTAAAAATAAATAGATTAAGTGATGTGTTTATTAATGATAAATTAATGTTTGTTAATAATAAATATCATTAAAAATGTTAAAAGTAATAAAAGTTGCATTTTAATACATAAGGGTAATTTCAAAAATTACTATCACATTCTTAGTAAAATATTTAGTGAACCAAACATGATAATGTAACTTTATTAAGATTTTAATCAGCACTTTGCCACATATACCAAATGTTGTAATGTTACTTTTCCAGCAATCATATTCTTAGCAATTGATAGCTCTGTAAAATAGAGTTATTTAGTTTTATTATATTAATTGATGTTAGCTAAGACTTAGAGTTTTATTTAGATTTTACTTATTTTTAGTTATTTCTAAATTAGTTTTATCTATTTTTATTTAAATTTAAATTATATAGTTATGTAATATTTTTGAATTTTTTAGGCCTAAAGCCTAAAGGAGTTTCCGAGGTGCAATAAACTTAATTGAGAAGCAAAGTGGATGCAACTTGACAACTTCCAGAAATAAATTGCTAAGGTTACTTGTACATCGAGTTTCTCTTTTATAGGATTTTGGGTGTATATAGAACTTTTTGGGTTAGAGATTTTAGAGGAAACTTGAGGGCTTTAAAAACCTTAATTTTTTGAAAAAGAGAAAAGCCATGATAACATTTAAGGAAGAGGAGATAGATTTTTGAAAAGCTTGAAGATCGAAGACCTAACAACCTTAATTTTCCTTTTTCTTTAACTCCTTTTATCTTTCTTGTATTATTTATAATGGTGAAATTCCTTGGTTTATGTTTTCATTCTTTATTATAGACTTGATTTATTTTTCTAATGCTGCAATAGAACTCAATATGGAGTTTGTATTATTTTATTTTATTTACTTGATATTAATAATATTTAAGTTGTTTATTTAATCTTGTTCTCAATGCTTCTAATTTCTTGTCAGCAATTATATTGATTCGATAACGCAAATGAACTGGGAAAGGAGAATTTTGTGTTTAGGCCTAGATTTGGATGAAATATGCTTCATATTCTTTTATTATGATGAATGGATCTATATTATAGGAATGTACGAGCATATTATATGTAAGAAAATTAAAGCCTAAGCTTTTTATGAGTTTATCTTTAATTTAATTTACATAAGAATATAGTAAATAGGTTAAGAGAAATAGACCATCGAAAAATATTCATAAATAAATTAGAACATTAGTGAACAACTTATTATCATTAGTCAAATTAAGAGGATAAAAGATATTCATATGAAGGATTAAGAAAAATTGTAATCCTAGGCTTTTCTCATTTATTATTATTATTATTATTTTATTTAGTTTTAATTTATAATTTTTAATCGTTTGTTTGAATAAGATTAAGTTGTTTTAATCTAGTACTTAACAAATTTGTTATAAATTCCTCATTGGATTAACATTCTACTTTATCACCATATTACTTGTTGCAATACATGCACTTGCATAGTTAAATCCAAAAACAAGTTTTTGGGCCCTATTGTCTGGAAATTGTTTTACTATTTTTGTTAATATTAATACAAAGCAATCTTAGTCTTGATTCAAACTTTTTTATTTATCTATTTATTTTTATTTTTTAGGTAGTTTGAAGAGGTGATGTTTTATGATTATCAATGGCCATTGAGGAAATTGAATAAAGGAATGCAATCAATGCATATATGTACAATTGGTTGTAATTTTTAAGAAGCTCAACAAATTGTAAAAAGCACATGCTGTTCAAAACTAGTTTATAACTTGCAAATTATGTGGAGGAGCACATACTAGTGATCATTGCCCAATTTATGCTAAATCCATTCAATATGTTGGAGATTATAGTATACAACAAAAGAATCTTTATTCCAACAATTACCATTCAAATTGGAGTGATCACTCAGTAAAGAAGCAAGGCCCACTTGTAACTTGTGAATTATGTGGGGGAGGACACCATTGGGTTTTTGCCTAATCAATCCTAAAATAATGCTATTTTGGAAATTATGATATGCAGCAACACATTCTTTATTCCAACAACTATCATTCAAACTAGAGTAACCACCAAAATTTTCTAGGAGCAATAGTCAAAGCCCTTTATATTCAGCTAAATCAACTTTTCATAAAGGTTTTCCACCACAGGCCCAAGTTTTTATCATAGAAAAGAAGCCATCATTGGAAGAGGTTTTTATACAATATATGGTGAATTTAGATGATTTTTATCAAGATTAAGTAGCATCCCTTAGGAAATTAGTTGCTATTCTTCAAGAACAAGCAGAATTATGTCAAGATCAAGAAGCATAAATGGGTAGGCTTGCTAATACTATCAACAACTTTTCTCAGGAAACTTTACCATGTGATGCTAAGACAAATCTTATGAATAGTAAAGAGATAAAAAAGAGATAGTGAGAAGCTAGAACTACCAAGTAAAATCATTTAAATATAAAATTATAGGCGATAAACATGATGAAAAGGTTCAAGAAAAAAAGACACAATCCAGCCTACCATTACACTTTTCTAATAAATCTGATGAGTATTGTGTAGTCAAAATGGTGGAAAGTGCGTCCAACTAGTTATTCATAGAAAGTTATTACACCGATCCATTTGAGGCATTTTTTATTTCTACTTCTAAATGGGATAAAATTGACTTTATTAGGTGCTTGAAATTGTTAGAGGCACAACCACATTTCGCTAGTTCTATTCCTTAGTTCTAACCATTAGAATTTTCAACTAGTGCAATGCCATCTTCAAAGCTTAGCATCAAAGACCACATTCATTGAAACGTAAGCATGTGCCTAAACATTTAAGAGAATGTAAAAGAGCACTAGAATGGTCAATTACAGACAAAAAATGGCTTAGGAAGTTCAAAGTGAAAAAGCAATGTTTTAAACATTTTTGGGGAGGCAAATTTGATCGTCAAAGGTTATACAGCAGTTTAATCTACCCAAAATAACATGTATTGAAGATAGACAACCCAAGGACTATAAATCAAGAGTTATTTGAGAGGCAATCCAAGTTTTCACATCTTTTTTCTTTGTATTGCATTTTATTTTTTATTATGGATATTTTTTATTGATCTTGTTCTATTCATTTTTTTACAGCCTTCCTCTAACTTTGACAGGCATAATGAGTTCGAAGAGGATGATTAGAGCTTCTCTAGTGCTTCTTTCATCAAAAGGGGAGTTTATTGCTATTTCTCTTTTTATTTATAAACATTAAGAATAAAATTTGTTTTAAGTTTAAGGGTGAGCATTTTATTTTTTTGTTTTTATTTTGCTAGTGTCAAATTAGTATAAATTGTTTAGCATAATTTTTTAAAGTGTTTTTTTTGTTTTCCTTCTTACAATTATAATTTAAGAAGCAAGTATGTTTAAGTGTCTAGGTTGTCAAAATTGAGATGTTTGTTCTTATTATGATGAGATCTTTATCCAATGATGATAACTTATTTATTAATTTATCTTGATTCTTCGGAAAACATAAGCATCGTTTGAATTTGTGTAAGATTTTTTTGTCAATCTCATTGTTAGAATATGATTTTTAAAAATTTTGAGCACTTGATCTCTTGCTTAGATTTGCATGCTTATTTGAAGACTGATTATGTTGATGTGAATTACAATAATGTCTCAAAGCCTAGAATTTGTTTAATTCTCTCTTGAAATGAAATCCTAAATAATACTAAGTTGAGGAGATGATTTGCGTCATCTTTGGATTGTTTGAGCCTTTCTAAGCATACCTATATGTGCATATCTGTAGTCTACCCTTTTGAGCCTTATTTATATACATTTTTTTATTTACATATTATTTAACTAGCCTAATAAGAAAAACTATGATCAACCTCATAACATAGGCATGTGCATAAAAATGCTCCAAGAAATATTTAAACATGTTTAAATTGGCTTTGACTTAAGCCTTTAATTACAAGCTTAATAAATTCCTACATGATCCTTGATGAAGTGATAGTCTACATTAGTGGAGAGAGAGACTGAAAGCAAGCATGTGGGTTTATAGTTTGCATTGGCATAAACTTATTTGGATTGTATGCAATGATTTGTAAAGAGATCATACACACACATTAAAAATCGATTCGAAGCATGAAATTAATGATTGAAATAAAGCATAACTTTAGATTATGTTTATTTCAACCTTGAATTGGGATTTTGATATGACTTCTGAGAAAATTTAAGGTAATCATCATATGAGTACTTCATCTTAAATAGTGTTTCATCTCAATTTGTGTTTTGATTCATTTTGTTTTATTTTGTTTTGTTTTTTCTCATTTAGTTTGTGTTTCTTTGTTCTGTTTGACTTAAGGACTAGCAAAATCTTAAATTTTGGGGTATGATAACTCTATAAAAATAAAATCATTTATTCTCACTATATTTATTAAAGTTAGCTAAGTCTTAGAGTTTTTATTTAGATTTTATTTATTTTTAGTTGTTTTTAAATTAGTTTTATTTATTTTTATTTATATTTAAATTATATAGTTATTTAATATTTTTGTCTTTTTGTATTTTTGTGAGTCCAAAGCCCGAAGTAGTTCTAAGGTACAGTAACTTAATAAAGAATCAAAGTGGACCTAACTTGACAACTTCTAAAATAAATTATTGAGATTACTTGCATGCCAAATTTCTTTTTTGTAGTGTTTTGGGTATATATAAAACTTTTTAGATTAGAGATTTTTTAGGAGACTTAGGAACTTTAAAAACCTTAATGTTCTGAAAAGAAAAATGCCATCATAATATTCAAGGAGTAAGAGATAGATTTTGGAAAAACTTAAAGACTGAAAACCTAACAACTTTAGTTTTTTCTTTCTTTTTATTGTTTTTATCTTTCGTGTATTATTTATCATGACAAAACTCATTGGTTTTATGTTTTCTTTATTTATTGTGGAATAGATTAATTTTTCCAGAGTTACAATGAAACTCAATATATAGTTTGTATTATGTTATTTTCTTTTCTTTTCTTTTCTTGATATAAGTGATATCTAAGTTGTTTATTTAATTTTATTCGTAATGCTTCTAATTGCTTGATCAGTAATTAGATTGATTTGGTAACCCTAATGAATTTATAAAAGGGAATTTTGTGTGTTAAGACCTGAATTGTATAACATATGCTTCATATTCATTTATTATGATAAATTGTTCTACATGTTAGAAATGAACATATAAGCATATCATATTTAACTAAATTAGAGTCTAATTTTAATGAGTTTGTCTTTAATTTAATTTATATAAGAGTATGGTAAATTGATTAAGAGAGATATTTTAGTAAGACCATTTGAAGATACACAAAATAAATTATAACTTTAAGTTAAGAACTTATTTCTCATTTATTATTATTATATGCTTATTATTAGTTTTAATTTATAATTTATAATTGTTTATTTGAATAAGATTAAGTTGTTTTAATTTTAGTATTTAACAAATTTAATATTAATTCTTTATGAGATTGTACTTTATCACCATATCATTTGTTGCAATACGTGAACTTGTGTGGTTAAATCCAACAACACCAATCACATTTTATTATAATTATAACATACAAAAGCACCAAACACCTCGTAGTAAATTTTTGTTATAATAATAGTATTATAATTTAATTATTAACACTATTTGTTTAAAATAAATTCATTTATGTGATTCATTTTAAGCAATATAGGTTACAGCAAAATTCCTTTTACATTACTAGATTTTGACACACCATAAAAGTGGGCAAATTTTTTCTTTTAACTTATGTTTTTTGAAAAACAATATCTTAAAACTTAAAAAATTAGTAGTTTTATTAAATAAAAAAGTGGGATGTTATTTTTTCAAATAAGAAAATGAATAATTTTCTTAAATAAAAGAAATATTGGATAGCTAATTATTATTCAAAGGAAAAAAAGACATGCACCTTAATTTTATATTTATTCTTAGAACTCTATTTGTTTTTCTTTTAACTACTTAACAGAGTTATATCATTTGACTCGTGATATAAATCTAGTTAGAGGTTTTATAATAATAGAGATAATATATCTATACTATTGATAAAGTCCTTAGCTAATTTAGTGTTACAAGTTAAGTGACACCAATCAGGTTAAGAAATTTACAAAAAAAAAAAATCAAATAAAATTATTATAATAAATATAAATTAAGGGTATTTGCATTTTTTTCATTTGAAATAAAATTAAGCCTTAGTACAAAAAAAAAAAAAACTACTTACTTTTTACTTGAAAAACTTATTCACTTAGTTGGTTGATTCAGACATCCAATATTTAATAGGTTTAAAGTTCAAATCTTAATATCTATAATTTTTTCTTTATCCTTAGGCTATGGCTTCTTTTATAGAAAAAACTTTCCACTTTTTACTTTAAAAATTCTCAATTTTTTATTTGAAAAAATTACCAATCATTTTAATTTATTTTTATTCCAAAAAATAAATTAAAAAATTTTGCTCAATTTTGTGGATCTGTAAAACTCTAATCTGTAATATTTATAAAAACATAAATGTAGAGAATCTTTTGAATTGATGAAATTAGTCATAGGTTTGGTTAGCTTCAAATGAGAGATTGAACCAAGAAGAGGGGGAATTGGTTCTATAAAAACTTTGTAAATTTGAAGTAAATTGAAAATTAAAAATAAGATAAGGAAGAGAAAAACCAACAATGGATGTATAGAGGTTCGAT
>JBBYHL010261580.1:0-25430 GCA_038381835.1 Adansonia madagascariensis
AAAATACTTTTTCGCTGGGCGACAACACCGCCTATTATGTCCATGCTCCAGATTATTAAAATTTAGTCCGGACAAAATAAGTTGTCTACAACTTTGTCAGGCATTTCCAAATGTAATCATGTGTAATCGGGATATCTTGTTGCTTTAATGAAAGATGCTATTGGTAGAGCTACCCTTTTATCCAATTACCTCTTTTGCATTTACATGACTAACCCAATTCTTTTGTTGTTTTATTCATTCATGTTAATAATCATTTATCTTTATGATCGCATGCTCACTTTCATTGCATCAAACATCCTTATAACATAAAAGTCTAATATGATAATAATTTAAAGTAAAGGTGCTTTAAAACATGGAACCTATAGTTCGTTATCAGTTTAACACTTGCAATCATAAAAAAAGTGATGGAAAATGATCACTAAGCTTGCATTGAGAGACTTGAACTCATGTATAAGGAGTCTTAAGAGTAATCACTCTGTCAGAACGAAGAACTTGAAGCTCAGATTATCGAATTAACTAAGCTATTATCCGTGGCTTTGAAGGAAAAATGGTAAACAAGTGCAATCGATGAGAGAAAAGAATCAACCAATCCTAAAAACAACTTGAATAGTGTATTGAAGCCATTAATGCTAAAGAAAGGGCATTGCATAGAAACATCCTTTGGTAACAAATATTCCATCAACTCAACCATTCATTTACATTAACCCTGCAACAGCATCCTACTTGGTCTAAGGATTTCAAGGTGCAGGCTCTTCACTAGCGATGCCTATAGTCCTGGATCTCAATGAGCAAGTGAAATAAAAAAAAAAGTAAAAAAGCCTTTGAAAAATAATGAAGACTTAAAACAAGCATCAATAACTGAAGAAGCACTTTCTAGTTATTGAAAGAAGTGACAAATTTGAGATCGTAGACATAAAATCATTAGGGCTAGTTTCTAGTCACGTTATCCCATCTCTGTTTAAAGTGCCTGATTTTAAAAAATACAGTAGGACTATCGACCTTACTACCCATCTTTGTATGTACTATTATAAAATGGTTGGGTATAAAGAGAACAAAACTACTGATTTGTTGCTTTCAAGATAGTCTGACTAGGGTAGCTATCCGATGGTACATAGGGCTTGATCTCACGCATTCAGATATGGGCGGATCTAGCTCACGCATTCGTTGACCAATACAAACATGTTTCCAATTGGGCTCTAAATCCCCTTTCCGTTATGAACATGGAAAAGAAAGCCTTTATAGGCAATATGCTCAGACTGGAGAGAGGAAGCAGCTCAAGTTCATCCTCTTTTAACTAAAAAAAATGACGGCCATGTTTGTCGGCACCCTACAAGCTTTCTATTATGAAAAGCTCATAAGAAATGCTATGAAAATTTTTAATGATATGGTTATATAGGGTGAAATAACCAATAATGCTATCAAAAGTGCCAAGATCTTCATTGGAGACTTATCTGAGTCAGTCAACAAGTCAACAAGTAAAGGTAAGGAGAATGAAGTGAATGCTATTAGCAAAAGTCATGCCAGGTTTAATCAAAATCCACATCCAGCTCAAGCTATTACCTCTCAAACATGCTGAATTTGGGTTTTAACCCTTACCTACCAGCAGCACAACCAGTTTATGCAATCAGGTTTGCTCCAATAATGATCTCTAAACTAAATCATGTTCAAAATGTAGCCCAGACCACATAATGTCACAACATGAACAATGCAAGGACTCCAAACAATCAATAAGCACCCTAAGACAGGAAGCATTTTGAGCGACTCGCATACTTCTATAAAAAGGATCTATTTTCGTCTACTTGTGGGTCAACTAGTGGCGCCAGTGTTCACAAACCCAAGATCACCAATGTCCCCTAGATGGTAAAGTGAGAATACCTATTATGAGTACCACGTTAGAGCATAAGGTCATTCTATTAAGAATTACACCACATTTAAGAGAAAGGTACAAGTTTGCTAGGAAAAGGTGTAATCAAGGTTGAACAAGGGCCTAACAAAATATTGAAGCCAATCTACTTCTAAACCATACCGAATCGAGAGTAAATACAATAATCAATGGACAAGGTTATTAGATTAAAAGAAGCATTAGAGAAGTCAAAACACTGATGAGCAAGGTCTAGCAAGCTTTCTGAGGGCCAAAATAGTCTCAGACACCAAAGATCAGAGTAAAGAAATCGTTGGGCCATCTTACTACCATTACAATCAAGGGCACGATTTGCAACATTACCTATCATTCTTAGAAATGGTCCAAGGGATGATGGATCGATTTGAGACTGAGTTTTATGAGGAGTAGGATAAGCACATTGGCCTATCTATTAATGTTGTAGATGAAGAGAGAATTGCTGGCATGAGATCTTGAGTTGTCTTTCTCTTATGAGCATGGAAAAGAGAGCTGATGAAAGTTTCAGGCAGTATGCTTTTAAGGTGGATGGAAGAAGTTGACTAGATTCATCCTTAGCTAACAGAAAAAAAAAAGATGACTATTAGATTCATCAGCGCATTACAAGCCCTTTATTATGAAAAGTTAGCAAAAAGCTTCCTAAGTAGCTTTTTAAAGGTAGTTGTATTATGTGGAATAATCAACGAGGCCATGAAAAGTGGATCGGCAGAAGAGATATCTACAAATGCAAAAGGAAAGGAAAAACAAAGTCTAGTCAACAACCAAAGTCTGGCATTAAAACCAGTTTATCTCAAACTCATGCCAAGTTAGTGTAAGTAAAATGGTTATTAATGAAAACTATGAGATTGTAGAAAACATAGAGAAGGTCAGAACACTAATGAATTTGGTCTAGCAATTCCCAGTGTAAACCAAATTGGATAATAGGGTTGTAAAGATGAAAGATGGAGCTGATGACTTTTGTGATTTCCACAGTGTCCATAGCCATGCTTTGCAAACATGCAAAGGGTTTCATGCTATGGTTCAAAGGATAATGAATAAGGGTAGAATCAAATTCTATGATAAAAAATGAACCCCGCAGACTGAGCCTGCAAGTGCAATATCATTTATCAACACTATAGAAAAAAAAGCAATCCTCTTTACGAGGTTGGAAGGCCCATTGATTTTGTTCGACAATTGACTGAGAGTCAAAATTACCTTTGTTCAGCCTACATCAAAGATGATTATTCAATTTCCATCTCTTTTCCCTTATAAGGACAACAAAGCGGTTCCTTGGAATTTTGAAAACAAAATCTTGATCACTGGTGAATCTGGTCAGCATGCCGTAAACATTGATCTTTCAGGGAAGATGTTATGCTCCAGTAGCATTGACAAGTTAAACTTGACAAGAAAATAGTAATTCTATTCCTCAAGTATTTAAATCTGTAACTAAAAAATCAAATTTGATAGTTGCCAAAGAACCAGTGAGTGAGAAAGAAGCTACTGAATTCTTTAAGTTCATTAAGCATAGTGAATACAACATTATTGATCAGTTAAACATGTAACCTGCTAAGATATCTATGCTATCACTGCTACTAAACTTTGAAGCTCACAAGAATACCCTTTTTAAGGTTTTGAATGAGGGCTTATGTCCCTCTCGACATCTCTATAGGTCAAATGGATCACCTAATGAACAACATTACTACCGATAATTACATATCTTTTAGCGATAATGAAATCTTGCATAGAAGAAAAAGAAACAATAAAGCCTTTCACATCACTACATACTACAAATGTATAATGTTGCCTAAGGGGCTCATTGATAATGGGTCAACTCTAAATTTAATACTCATGTCATGCTTGAATAAGCTCCCCATTGATGCATCTCATATCTAGAATAGTCGCATGGTGTGCAAGCATTTGATGGAACTTGCAAAAATATTGTAGGAAACATCACCATTCCACTCCAAATTTACTCATGCATTTATGAAGTAGACTTTCATGTGATGGATATTGCCTTATCATAGAACTGCTTATTGGGAAGGCTTTGGATTAACTCTGTGGGGGTAGTGCCATCATCGTTACATTAGAAGTTAAAATTCATTATTGAAAACAAAGTTGTTAGTATTAGAAGAGAAGAATCATCTCTGCTACCTTAACCGATGAAAATATTCTAGAATCCTCATTTCAATCTTTTGAGTTTGTCAATGCCACTTCTTTAAAGGAAGGGTTGCCAATGCTTGAGCCTCGTCTATCAAAGAGCACTCATATAGGTCTAAAGTTAACTATCAGTAAAGGTACCCAGTCTAAAATGAGACTCAAAAAACACCTGCAAGGGATTGCTAAAGCCTTGAAAGTTGTCAACCAAATCGATAAAAGAGGGCTAGGATTTAAGCCCAGTGCACAAAGAAAAGAAAACAAGCTTAAAAGACTCATGAGAAAAGAATGGCCCATTTATTAGCACAGGATGTAGGATATGAACCGATGGTATTTTTGTTACTTCAAGAAAGTTTTTGCCCAGGAAGACATGTGAATACGGGCTCTGCTATTGTTATGCTCATAATAAGCAAAGTGTTTAGGGATTTCTCCAATAATGCAATTAATGAGCCAAGGACATTAACAATGGACTAAAAAACCAGCTTGTGGCTTATAGGATTTATTTTGACTATTTAGACGAAAACTGAGATTCTTGTATTATTCAAGTCTATTTCAAAGTAATGCTATGAACCAAGCCTACATGCTTCCACCCAAAAGCATTGTAGGATCTTTTGTATGGGCATCTTTTATTAAGTATTATCAACGAAAATGATTAAGCATTATACATTACATCTTTTGTGTTTATAATTGTTGTCAACTCTTAAACCTTTTTCTACGTATATTTCCACCTCTATTGTTCTTTTTCCATATTTTTAGGTACCCTGATAAAGGTGACATCAATGTTCATACTAAAACTTCAAAAATCAATTTCGAGCAACTAATATATGCCGGTGAGGCTAAGGCTGAAGAAAATTCCAAAGAGACCCTCATACCCCTAGACCTACATAGACTAATTAAATAGGAAAAAATAATTGCCTTATGAATAACCCACTAAAACCATAAAACCTTGGAACAAACAATGATTAGAATGAAGTCCAAATCAAAATCTCCATCAAATCATCAACTCAAGCTAAACTAATAAGTCTTCTCCAAGAATATAAAGATGTGTTCACCTTGTCCTAGCAGGACATGCTTTGATTAAAAACCAATATTATAGTCCATAAATTTCTTCTCAAACCTAAGTGTAAGTCTATACAACAAAAGCTTAGAACCTGAAATGCTTCTAAAGATTAAAAAAGAAGTGAAGAAATAATTTTAAACAGGATTTCTAGAAGTAGCCAAATATCCTGAATGGGTAGCCAATATAGTCATAGTTTCTAAGAAGAATGGTAAAGTACAAATGTGTATAGATTATAGGGATCTAAATTGAGCTAGTCCAAAAGATAATTTATTCTTGCCCTATACCGATACCCTAGCGGAAACACTACCAAAAATGCACTATTTTCCTTCATGGATAAATTTTTGGGTTATAACCAAATCAAAATGGTAGCAGAAGACATGGATAAAACCACCTTCATGACCATGCAGGCACTTTTCTACTATAAAGTGATGCCTTTTGACCTCAAGAATACTATGGCAACCTACCAAAGGGTGATGGTAACATTATTCCATGATCTCATGCATAAAGCAATCGAGGCCTATGTGGATGATATGATCGCCAAATCACCAAAAAAGAGTGAACATGTGGCTAATTTATGGAGACTCTTTAAATGGCTTTGCAAATACTAGCTCAAGTTAAATCCTGCAACATGCACTTTCAGTGTCACATTTGGCAAACAATTAGGCTTCATTGTTAATGAAAAAAGATTAGCAGTCGAACCGATAAGGTCAAGGCCATTCAGACTTTACCACCACCTCAAACTCAAAAAGTAAAGAGTTTTTTATAAAGATTAAACTACATAGCCCGATTCATATCTCAATTGATCAAAAAATGCGATCTAATTTTTCAGTTGCTTCGAAAACAAAATCTTAAAAATTTAATAAAGAACGTCAAGAAGCCTTCGATAAGGTCAAACATTACCTTTTGAACCCTTCGATACTTGTGCCACTAGTGCTCATTTAACCTTTGATCCTATACCTATCAGTTTTTGACATGTTGATAGGTTGTGCATTACGTCAAGATGATAAATTGAGTAAAAAGGAATAAGCTATCCATTACTTGAGTAAAAAGTTCACAGAATATGGAAATGGTTATTTAGCTGTAGAGAAGCTATGTTATGCTCTAACTTGGATAGCTCAAAGGTAATGGCAATACATGCTGTACCACATTACATGGCTGATCACCAAACTCAATCCCATCAAGTATTTGTGTGAAACTCGCACCTTGTCAGGGAAATTAGCTAGGTGGCAAGTCTTACTTTTTAAGTATAACATGGTGTATGTGAACCGAAAAGCCATCAAGGGTAGCACAATAGTAGATTTTTAGCAAGCTAAGCAATGCATGACTATCATCCTTTAGACTTTGGATTTCCTGATGAAAACTTGATGTGCATATCCAAGGCAGAGAATGCTATCGAGTCCAGTTTATCCTAGAAAATGTACTTTAATGGTGCTTCAAATGCGTTAGGGCACAGAATCAGGGCAATTTTTATCTCACCTGATGGAAATCACTACCCTTTCACTGTAAGATTAAACTTTGACAGCACCAACAATATAGCTAAATACGAGGCCTGCATCATAAGACTCTAAGTAGCCATTGAAAGGGGCATCCAAACACTGCAAGTATTTGGAGATTTAGCCCTTGTCATCTACTATCTGAAAGGAGAATGGCAAACACGTGATGCTAAACTGCATTATAGAAGCCTGATCTTAGAACTTAAAAAAGAATTTGATGATATTAACTTTCAGCATTTACCTTGAGAAGAGAATTAAATAGCTGATGCCTTAACCACCTTGTTGTCCATGTTCAAAGTCAATTGAGAATCAAATGTTACTCCAATTTAGATACGCATTTACTCAACTCTAGAACATTGTCAAAATGTTAAAGAAGAGAAGGACGACTTGCCATAGTATTGTTACATCTTTTAGTACATCAAGGATCAGTAATATCGCAAGAGTACTACCAAAACTGACAAAAGGATAATTTGACGATTAGCTTTGAGCTTTATTTTAGATGGTGAAATTTTGTATAGGAAAGGTAACGATCAAGTACTACTCCAAAGCATAGATGCCTCTAAAGCTAAAAAAATCCTTGAAGAAATCCATGAAGAAATCTACGGTACACATGCTAATGTACATTGAATGGCGAAACAAGCATGCATCAGGATACTATTGGTTGACTCTTAAAAATGATTGCATCGACTATGCTTAAAAGTGCCATAAATGCCAAATCTATGTGGACAAAATTCATGTCCCATCGACACCTTTACATGTTATGACAGCCCCATGGCCTTTTTCCATATGGGGCATAGACATGATCAGACCAATTACCCCTAAGGCTTTTAATAGGCAGCATTTTATTTTTGTTCTATTAATTCTTTCACTAAGTCAGTAGAAGCAGCTTCCTATGCCAATGTCATCAGACTTGTTGTATACAAATTTATGAAATGAGACATCATTTATAGATATGGTCTTATCGAGCAGATCATTTCTTGTAATGCACATAACCTAAAATATAAAATAATGCAAGCAGTCTATTCTCAGTTTAAGATTCAACATCGTAATTTCATCCTATATCATCCAAAAATGAACAAATAGCTGAAGCATTTAACAAGAATATCAAGAAGATAGTTGAAAAGATGGCTGAGATATACAAAGATTAGCTTGAAAAGTTACCTTTTGCATTATATGCCTATCACACAGCAGTAAGAACTTCCATGAGTGCTACCTCATTCTCCTTAGTCTATAGTATAGAGGCTATCTTACCTATTAAGGTTGAAATCCTGTCACTCAGAGTCTTGATGGATCATAACTTGAAGAGGCTGAATGGGCTAAGAATCGATATAAATAGCTTAATCTCATCAAAGAGAAAAGAATGAAAGCCATCTGTCATGGGTAAATGTATTAGAAATGCATGATAGAGCCCACGATAAAAAAGTCTATCCTCATCAGTTTCAAGAAGGTGACTTGGTACTTAAATAGCTACTCCTAATCTATAAAGATGCTCGAGGAAAATGGACCCTAAATTGAGAAGGGCCATACATGATGAAACATGTATTTTTTAGAGGAGCCCTAATCTTATTCGAGATGAACTGCAACGATCTATTCAACCTTGTGAACTCAAATTCTATCAAAAAATACTATGCCTAAAAGGATTTTGGGATGAAAACTTGAAAAGGCATATTATTTCTCTTCTCCTTCAACTCTTGAAAAAAAAAACAAGCTTAGGTTGAAAACTCGAAATAGCGACTTACATGACCAGACTCTCTAACTCAAATCAAGATAAGAACCAATTTACCTTATATTCATAACCTTGATCAAGATACCATATCAGAACCTGATTTACTTGTTCTGTGGTAACCTATCCCACCAAATCTCATCCTTACCTACACCCAAAAAATAAAAATTATCTAACCTTGAGGCCTTTATCCCACCTTAGGATAATCTGAAAAATCTTTTTGCGAGTCAGCCAATACCAAAAAGATTAATTGCTTAAGAAAGGTTTCCAAAAACACCTAGTGGAAGATTCATGTCATCAGTATTAGGGGCTCAGTGGCTAGGAAAACACCTCTAAATTCTTTTGTATCTTAAAATATTTTATGATCCTATAATCTATCATAAGTTATACTTTCTTCCTCTTAAATGAAGTATAATCACTAGATTTATTAGAAAGTCCTTTTTAGAAAATCCTTTTAACTCTTACATCCCATATTGCATCATGTTTATCATCTAATTGATAATGCTTGATTAATGGATGGAATTGATAATAGGATTTCTTAACATTACTTGGAAAGATAAAAACTTGTAGGAATTTTTGTTCCATGTTTAAAGACTAAGAATGAACCTTGGAGGCCACCATCTTTTTACCTATAGACCTTTGCATTTTGAAAATGTGCTTAAAACTTTCTCCCAGTAAACTTAGCCTAAAGATGAGAGGCCAAAGTTCTTTTTAAACTATTATCCTTAACTAGAAATTAGAACAATCAACCCAGACCACCAAAAACACCTTTTGAATCATAATTAACAAAAAAAAACCTCATACTTGTCAGTACACTCAATGTAACAAAAGCCCCCAATCATAAGCCATCTAAACTCAAGATCACCTTTGCAATCACAAGCATCCCCACCTTTAATAAGCAACCTTTGCATTCAAAATCTCAAAAATCTAGAACAAGGGGTGGTCAATCCCATGGCAAAAGATCACCTTATCAAACCCACTGAAATACGAACAACTAGAGAAGGCCAAATCCAATCATAGGATTAGATTTTAAAATCATTACGCTTGCATCATCTTAAGCATGCATTTGCATCATCATGTATTACATAGCATTTAACATCCTTCAAGTATTATCTTCTACATAAAGAAGTCAAATTAATAGGAACCCAAGGGACAATTTCATGTTTTTGTAAAACCTTAAAAGGTCATAAATAAGTATCTCTGACTTTACGAGCTTATTGAAAATCATTCAAGAGAGGTATCTAAACTTATTTTCTTTCAATCCACAAAGAGTTGGACACCTATCGAGTCAAAGCCCACACAAGCTGGTGGTGCCTGTTTTGGGGGTCAAACCCATGAAACAACTTACCTCAGTCTACAAAAAGTTGGATGCCTATCAAGTCATAGCTTACACAAGTTGGTGGCACTTATTTAGGGAGTCAAACCCATGAAGCAACCTACCTCAGTCTACAGAGAGGTAGACCCCTATCGAGTTAAAGCCCATACAAGCTAGTGGAACCTGTTTGGGGGATAAATCTAGAAAACAACCTACCTCAACCCATAAAGAGCTAGGTGCCTAATCAATCAAAGCCCACACAAGTTGGTGGCACCTGTTTGGGGGTTCAAACCCAGGAAACAACCTAGCTTAGTCTATAAAGAGCTGGACGCCATTAAATCAAAGTTCATACAAACTGGTGGCACCTGCTTGAGAGTCAAACCTTTAAAACAACCTATCTCAGTCCATAAAGATCTGGACACCTATTGAGTCAAAGCCTTCATAAGTTAATGGTGCCTATTTAGGGGATCAAACCCAAGATAAAACCCAGCTCAATCCACAATGAGCTGGACACCTTTCAAGTTAAAGTCTACAAAAGCTGGTGGCACATGTCTAGGGGATTAAACTAAGAAACAACCTAGTTGGAAGGTCAAACCCTACAAGACTCACTTAAATTTTCCTTTCTGTTAGAATCATTTCTATGCTTGGTCTGTCTTAACATAACACTAACTAAATCTTTATTTTTTTGTAGGCCTATAAACCATCATCCTATTTATAAAAAATGGTGTCTAGTTATCTTTGCCCTATTCCTAATACTCAGCAATGGCTAAAGAAAGGCAATTGTAGATGCCTCATTTTGTCCAAGCTAACTTTTGGCATCCCAAAACTTAATTAAAAGATGATAGGATCAAAAATTAATAAAATGAACTAGGGATGACTGTTGCCGTGTCACTAAGCACTATTAGGTGATAGTGCTTGGCAAAAAAATTTTTTGGGGAAGGTTAGAAAGGCCTATAGGTCATATTAAAGAAAATTGTAAAAATGAGATATCAAAGGTCACTATTTGGGTGGAGTCATTCAAATAAGTAAACAAGTTAATTTCTCATTGTATGTGACCAAGGTAAAGTATCCAAAGAGCCCAAAGGTACATGTAAGTTATATCGATGCATAAATATTGATATGAGGCCTTTACGTCATTAAAAATTTGAATTTTCACGTGCAGTATCGATACAAGAGGGTTTGGTATTGATACCTAAGGTGTGGTATCATATCTAGCATGTTTGTATTGATACAAACCTTGGTAGTAGCTAAAGTTATGATTTTAGGTAAAATATATCGATGCCTAAGCATGAATATTGATACAAATCAATGGAATATCGATACAAGCCTTTAAATTTCAAGACTGGGAATAATTTTTCACTCTAAGTATCGATATATACCTTATTGTATCAATATTCATGGGTAAAAGTTGCCTCGTGTATCAATACAGAATTTTTTGTATCGATACACGAAGGCATTTTTACCTAGTTTGAGCCATTTCTCAGCCTTCGAAGATCTAATTCAAACATGATTTTTGCACTAAAAATCATCATAATTCATACTAGGCCTTGGTTATGGGCTTGTGATTGGATTTAAACAAATTTTTAAAGCCCAAATAACCAATGACAAGGGACATTCTCATAAAATATATGGTTTCTCGAAGGGCATGCCTATTTTTTCTCCAGTTGCAAGCTACTTCAGCCTTTTTGCACCACTATTCTACATGGCAGAACCAATGAAAATGAGACTAGCTTAGCATAGTACTAAGGATTGTCTCCAAGTACATGCATGAAAGATCAAAGATGCTTTTGGTTTGTCTCCTAAAAGTATTGGCTGAGCATTGAATTTAAATAGGGACCAAAGCTAGCTCATGAGGTGGACTTTCTCTTACAACCACCTTTAAAAAAACTTTCAACAATCTCTAACCCTAAACTCTCTTAAAAGACACTGTTCCATTGACCTCCATACTTATTCTCGTAGTTCCCCAAAACACCACTAGAAAACCTTTAAAAACTCAACCTTTCATACACTTTCATCCTTGAAACACCTCATTATCGATAATATTACTAAGAAGCTTCTTCCTTTCATTATTTTCTTGCTAAATAATAGCAAAAAGAGGGAAGAAACCAAGCTTAAAGTCATTGCTTCAATTAGAGAGGAAAGTTTAAGCTTTTTTGGTATATCTTCTTTACCTTGTTCCATGTATTTTCTATTTTAGTAAGCTTTCATTGTTCTATGACCACTCTAGGACTCTCATGGGTGATTATTGCCTTGGTTGCAGTAGTTTTAGGATCTTAATGACACTCTTGATATCTTGATGTTATTTATATATGTAAACATGCCATGTTTTATTTTTATCATCATAACAGCCTCTGTTCATGTATTTCTTGTTATGTTCTTTTCAAATTAAGATATTCATTCATATTTAAATGTTCACCTAAACATGTCTTATGTATATTCATGTATTTTCTTGCATTTTGATGGGTTTCATGAAGTGAAAATGGTTTTTGTTTTTTTAAATTCTAGGAAACTTTATTCAAACATGTTCACATTAAGCATTTTCATGCATCTTCTTATCATAATCCTACATTTTGTCGCCTCTTCTAGTGTCAAAATATTATTTTTGCTTGCTTAATGTGTTGTTCATGTTCATTGTTATGAATGTCGCATTTCATTCATGATTTGTTTGTCAAGATGCTTACTTAATAAAAATATGATTTTTTTAAAAAATCTCTAAGTTCATACTACCTCCAATAGATAGAGAATAGCATGGACTTGAAGTTTTCATAAAATTAGTCTTCTAACCTTAGGGGCAAACTAAATACTTCAGACCTGGATTCATGGTAAAACAAGTTAAAAGATTTTTTTTAAAAATAAAAATGACCTTTTAGTTGATAAAGATATCAAGCCTTGATCTTGAGTCCAATACCCTCTTTAGTGACATGGTCAATGGGTTGTTTCATCGTCCCAAACTACTTTGGGATTATGGGATGGATTAGTGATGCCTATGTTACTTGCCCCTTTTTGTCAAGGACTTCAGATGTCTTATACTTGAGTTTATGCTTGAAAAAACTAAAAATACTAAATAACTCCCTTGTTTTTGTTTGGCAACACTATAGTCTAAATTTAAAAAATTATTTTCGAACCATAAATGAATTTTTTGAAATTTTTTGATATTTTCCCTCAAAAGCCATTTTCGATGGTGTCTTATTCACCCTCGGATCATTTCAGATAAGAGAGTTATGATTTTTTCAACCTTTGCTGTCCAAGACCCTAGAGACTAGTGTATTATTTATGTTTAGGCCATTTTGGTTGGTTAGATGATTTCTCTAAAATTTTTAAATATTTTTCTAAAAAGTTTATGAAATTACCTCTCTGGGAAGGTATTGTTTACAATTTAACAATTCTGAATAAGTTTAAAACAATTTTTCAAAATCTATTATGCCCTTTCCTTTATACATGCTGCCAATGTCAAAGCAGGCCTAACTCTAAAAATTTATTCTACCCAGAATGTGATTCTTTAGGATTTTTAAAACATTTTTATATTTGTCCTTATCAAGTCACCTTTCCAATGATACCTTATTTACCCCATGAAGCCTTCAAATGCACTCGAAATAAATTCGAAAAAAAGAGAAAACATGATGTTATCCCATGTTTTTGTTGTCCCATGTTTTTAGCCTAATTTTTTAAATGCCCTTATAAAGACATTCGAACGTCTCAAAATGCATCCAATTCCAACCATACAAAACCTTTGGGCTTGGATCAAGACTTAAGGCAAAAATTTATTTTACAAATCTTTGGTTTTTTTTTTTAATTTTCAAAAATCCTTTTTTTAAAAAAAAACCATTTCCTTTAAAACATCAAAAATTTTTATCTTTGGGGTTACTTCAACCTTATTACTCCGACGGGATACTCTAACACCATTTTTCACTGAAAAACATTAATTTTTCTCTCAAATTTATTCAAGATTCCTAGTTATTTTCTTAAATCATCAAAAATTTTCATCTTAGGGATACTCCAACCCTAATAGTTCAAGGGAATACTCTAACCTTGCTTTTTATTAAAAACTTGAATTCTCTTTTCATTCTTAATTATTTTCATAACTTTACCTTTAGGGATACTTTAATCCTACTTTCCGAAGAGATACTCCAACCTCGCTTTTCCCTCAAAAATTTTGAAAACTTTTTCTTTTCTAGATGCTCTAGATTGTTTTGATTAAAATCTTTTTTATCCTACAAATTACCATCAAATCCAAAATAGGTCTCTATATTGTCATCTTGGTCATTCTTTAATAATCGAAGACAATTATGAGATACATCATGATCATCCCTATTTTTTACACTCTTTTGTTTGCGATTGTTTGTTTATGATATTATTATATTCTTTTTCGTCTTGCTAACACATTTCCTTTTTGAAGTGACTATCATGCATTCATATTTAAAATTTATTTTTAAAAAGCATTTATAAGGAAATGTTCCATGTCAATATTTCTCTAGTGCCTAATATGAAATATCCAAATTTTTGAAATTTAACCTAGAAACTATCTTAAAAAAAAACCCTTATGCTTTCAATACCTCCGTGATGCATAGGTGATATAAATCTTCTTTCAAAACCCAGATTTACATTTTTCGCCAAAATGTCATGCATAAAAAAGGGATTATATCTAAATAATGACCAAATGAAACCGATTAAACCAAAATCGAAGTGAGACATAGTTAGCAGGTATCGATTTTGGGCGTCATAGGGGTATTAATCCTTCTCCACACATAACTAACTCTCAAACCCACCCAATGAATCTTTGGACTTTGTGAACCTCAAAATCAATGTTTCAAGTTTCGTAACTCAGAATATTATTTTTGATAGGCATCCGATCCTAACTAGCCTGAAATGATCAATGGTGACCCAAGTTTATGGCCACTTCGTTGTAGCCATCTGAGACTAATTAGATGAGCGATTTGCCCAATAGTCTCTCTCCCCTTCATATTACTACCCCTAATCCAAATCTTGATCATTAGATAACTTAAAGGCTCGACCACCACCACTATAGTACACTTTTTAAGTCACATGCACTAAGCCTTTTGGGTCATCCGAAGTTTTAAAGACAGGCACTTAGTGATAGTAGGTGAAGTAAAAGTTAAGTCAACTTCGTTCAATCATGTGAAATGTAGGCAAAGTTTTTATTTGTTAACTTCATTTGGTTAAAAATCAACGGAGTAAATATCTTTTTTATTCTATCTTATGAAAGGTAAGTGAAGTAGGATTTAAGTTTGAGTAAGATGTCCTCTTCATTTGATCTTATGATAGATAGGTGAAGTAAAATGATTGGCAGAATTCTATTAAGTAAAATATCCTTTTCACTTCATCCAATTAAGTAAAAGGATTAGCAGAATTCTATTTCTCAACTTAGCTCATTGGAAACTAATGGAGTAAAATGGCTCTTTATTTGATCTTATGAAAAGTAGGAGAAGAAAGCAAATTCATCCTATTAAACAAAAAGATCAAAGTTATTATTTGTTAACTTCACTTGGCTAGAAACTGGTGGAGTAAAATGGCCTCTTCATTTAATCATGTGGAAGGTAGGTAAAGAAGGCTTTAAGTTAATTTTTTTAATTAAGCAGAAGGATCGATAAAGTTTTCTAGGTTCTCTTCATTTGGTAGAAAACTAATGAACCTATTTAAAAGCCTAAGAGTAGTTAATGGTTTCATCCCTACAAATTTGGCACCAAAATATTAAATGCCCAAAAGTAGATAATGGACTTAGCCTAGTCACAATTGGCATCGAAATAAAAAGCCTAAGAATAGCTGATGATTCTATCCCTATTGAAATTGGCAGCAAAATGAAAAGCTGAAGAGTAATTGATGGCTTCATCTCTGTAAACTTGGCACCAAAATATTGAAAGCCCAAAAGTAGATGATGGCCTTGACCTCGTCTAAATTGGCATTGAAATGAACTTGGCACCAAAATTAGCCTTAACCTTATCAAAATTGGCATTAAGACATGAAAGCCTGATGTACAAATGCAGTTGGCCTATACATATATATTCGTATATATATATTTTAAAAAATTTGCAAAAGGTTTATAACAATTTGAATAAAATTACGTCTACTTAGTCTTTACCCTGTTCCTAATCTTCAGCAATGGCCAAAGAGGGGTAGCTATAAACACCTAATTTTGTTCGAGCCTTTTCTCCAATAATCTTAAAATATTCGAGATCGATAATTAGGCAATTATCCTAGTGAGGGTAGACTTTCTGCAGGTGGACTAAACATTTCAACACATTTTTAGTCCTGCTTAAATTACTGTAGGTGCATGTGATAGAAAAAATGTCATTTGATCTTGGATAAAAAAAACGAATATTAAGCTAAAAAAAATTAGATTTTAAATTTATTCTTTCAAAATTCTGAAATTTATTTTTTTGGATGTTTTCACAGTCAAATTTTCCATTTTTATGAATTTTTTGAGAATTTTTTGTAGAATTTGGAAGGTTGACCATTGTATATTTTTATTAATACCCATGTAATTTTTATGTCGATATGCACTCTGAAAAATAAAAAATATTCAAGGAAAAATCCAAATTGGCATTTTATACCACGAGTATCAAATTGTCAATTTTAACAATTAATTTTAAATTTTTCACTATACTGCAAGTGTTCTGCTTGTGAATTTTTTTAGTGAAACTAGTTCCAAAATTCAAGTTTTACCTTTATTATTTTCATCAATTAATGCTTTAAGCAAGCTATTAAGTTCAACTCATTTTTCTAAAGTTGGATTTATTTTTAGAATTTTGTCATATCGATAATACAGAGTTTTCTAGTACATAAATTTTTCAGTAGGATTTTTCTCAGTTCATAATTTTTAAAATTCTTCAAATATTTTCATTAAATTCATATTAAATCGGTTTTAGAAAATTAAATTTATTTTATGAGTTTTAAATTTTTTAAATAATAATTTTTCATAAAGATTTTCCTCATAAAGTTTTATGAATTTGAGATTTTTAATTTTTTTTTTGCACATAAGACTTCTTAAAATTTCTTATATAAATCAATCCTTGAAATTTTTCCAAGAAAATTTTATTATTTTCATTTTTATCATTTTGGGCCAAATTTCCTTAATAGGCTTAAAATTGACAAATTTTTGTTAATAAGCATAATAAGCCTACTTATTTCTCAACAAGCTCAATAAGATTTTTAAGCCCATTTTTTATTTTTCGTCAATCTCATTTAGCTCTCTATAAGCTCAACAAGCCGATTTCTTAATTATTTCAACAAGCCTATTTCATTTCTAGCAAGCCTATTGTGAATTTTTAAAATGGCCTAAATATTTTTTTTAATTCTTTCAGATCCAAATTTTTGCATGAAAATTTAATTGGGTCTTTTACGTGTTTAAATTTAATTTATTAATTAACTTTCAATTCCTTATAATTTACTCCCTCTATTTTAACTTTTCATGAAATTTGCAATTAAAGTTTTTATTTTTCATACATTTTTAAAAATTTATCAATAATTATGCTCAATTTTAGATTTATGTAGTTAAGTTATACAAGAGTTAATTTAATCAGGATTAAATAATCATGAAACCTAAAACCTAGCCCACATGTCTCACACATTTAGACCCTTAACTAAGTTCATAAAAAGACAAATTAAATTAAATTAAATCATATCTTACCATAAAAAATCTAAAAGGTTAATTAATAAATAAACAAATAAAATAAAGAAGGAAAATCTTAGAAAATGCTAGAACAATTTGGCAAAGGGCACTCACTTGAGCCTTTGGCTGAATTCCCTCCCTTATTTATAGGGAAAGGTTGTCATTTTGGCCCCTTAGGTTTTATGAGAAAAAATCACAAAAAAGTACTTAAATTTCTTAAGTTTTCAAAGCTTTTCAAGGTAACAACACTTAGAAATTCTTAGTTTTTGTTACTTTCATTCATTTTTCTTCCTTTTAGTGAGTCAAAATCATGCCTGAGCTTATGGATTTTAATCCACATTTAAAGACTAACATTTTGGCTATGAATAAAGTTTCTTGATTTTGTTGTTTTATTTAATTTTGATTAGCGATAAGTTAATTTTATCTTGATAAATTATGTTTCTTGATAGAAATATTAGAAATATCTAAAAGGTTAATTAATAAATAAACAAACAAAATAAAAATGGAAAATCTTAGAAAATGTTAGAACCATTTGGCCAAGGGCATTTACTTAAATTTCTTAAGTTTTCTAAGCTTTTCAAGGTAACAACACTTAGAAATTCTTAGTTTTTGTTATTTTCATTCATTTTTCTTCCTTTTAGTGAGCCAAAATCATGCTTGAGCTCATGGATTTTAATCCACGTTTAAAGACTAACATTTTGGCTATGAATAAAGTTTCTTGATTTTGTTGTTTTATTTAATTTTTATTAGCAATAAGTTGATTTTATCATGATAATTTGTGTTTCTTGATAGAAATATTAGAAATATCTAAAAGGTTAATTAATAAATAAACAAACAAAATAAAAATGGAAAATCTTAGAAAATGCTAGAACCATTTGGCCAAGGGCATTTACTTAAGCCTTTGGCTGAATTCCTTCCCTTATTTATAGGGGAAGGTTGTCATTTTGGCCCCTTAGGTTTTATGAGAAAAAATCACAAAAAAAAATACTTAAATTTCTTAAGTTTTCTTAGCTTTTCAAGGTAACAACACTTAGAAAATTCTTAGTTTTTGTTATTTTCATTCATTTTTCTTCCTTTTAATGAGCCAAAATCATGCTTGAGCTCATGGATTTTAATCCATGTTTAAAGACTTACATGTTGGTTATGAATAAAGTTTCTTGATTTTGTCGTTTTATTTAATTTTTATTAGCAATAAGTTGATTTTATCATGATAATTTGTGTTTGTTGATAGAAATATTATTATTTCATGTATATATTTTTGTGTTATTTTTCTTAATATTTTCATGTTTATTTATGTTGATATATTCATTATTTATCATGATTTTATGCATTTTTTAAGCTTGTTAAAACTTATGAGATGTATGTATATTAATATTCATGAAAATAAGTGATGGAAAATTTTATTTTTTGATGAAATATATGCTAGTCGAAAATAGTTAAGGACTTTTGATAATTTTTTATTTTTGATTATTTTGTAATATTTGAAACTTTTAGGGGCCTAAAAATAATTTTCCCAAAATTTTGATGGCTTTGGAAGGGTATTTCCATGGTTGGCTAAAAATAATATGGGTGATTTTGTGATGTTTTGATTTTTGTAGCCTATATTTATAAAAATGCAAAGTTTAGAGATTAAATTGCAAAAGTCTAAAAAACTTATATTAAGGCCATCTATGCTTGGCCGAATCCATTTTGAGACATCTAGAAGTGTTTTTCAACCATTTTAACATATTTGAATGTGTTTCATGCATTTTTAACCATTTTAAGGTCCTTTTTTAACTTTTAAAAGTTTAGAGGCTTGTTTGTAAAAACTAAAAAAAAATTTCCAAGGCCAAAGATACTTGGCTAAATACTATATGTGATTTTTAGTGAATTTTGCATGTTGATTTTGATGTTTTTGAAGTTAGATTTTGTAATTTATTTCATGTAGGAACTTATTTGTAGATATTGAAAAATTTATCCCAAAGCCAAAGGTACTTGGCTAAATGCTTTAGATGATATTTGGTATGTTTTTCATGATGATTTAATGTGTTTGATATTTGATTTTATGTTTTATTTCCTTTGAGGACTGAATTGTAAAGTTAGAAAATTCTAGATTTCATTAGGAAAACCTTGCATTTATAGGGTCAGAATAGTCATTTCTCAAACCAAATTACCCATTTAGGTATTTTGGTCATTTTAGGAATTTTTCTAGCATTTTTAGCCATTTTGGGCTAAAATTTAATTTTAAAAAAATTTGGGACCTATTAGCCAATTTTGCATTTTAGGTCAATTTTGATGTTTAATTTACCTATTTACGGTAAAATTGTCATTTTTTATCAATTGTAGGTCTTTTAAGGCTACCAAGATCTTAGACGTCAAAGGTAGACATCAAGCTATTTTAGTTATTTTCCTCAATTTAAACACCTAATTTCGTCGAGATCTTTTCTTTAGTAGTCCAGTTATCCAAGACCAGGAATATAGCTATCGCCCAAATAGGGCTTGACCTCTGCCAAGTAGTTTACACATTTTTGTAACTTATTCTGTCGCACATAGATGGTTGTATTAGCACATGACAGAAAAAGTGTCATCGAAAAACCGATCTCGAATAAACAAGATGAATATTCAAAAAAGACATTAGTTTTTAAATATTTTCTTATCAAATTTTGAAGATAAACTTTAGAGATACTGTCGCGATCAAATTTCTCATTTTATGCATTTTTGAGATTTTTCGTAAAACTCAAAAAATTGACCATTATATATTTTTATCTACATCTATGTAATATTCATGTTGATATACATTCTGAAAAACCAAAAAATATTCAAGAAAAATTATATATTGGCATTTTATACCACAAGTTGTCAGGTTGTTAATTTTGCCAATTATTTTTTAATGTTTCACAGTATTGTCAGTGTTTTGCCAACGAATTTTTTATGTAAAGATTTGTTTCAAACTTTAGATTTTCATCTTTACCATTTTTTAATTAATATTTGGATAATATATTGTATTTAATTTATTTTATAAGTTTAAATGTATTCTTTAAAAATTTTTTCAGTTTCAAAATACGAGCTTTCATTTATCTATAAAAGTTTTCTTGGAATTTCTTAAGTTTTGGTCTTTTCAATTGTTTAAATATTCCCATTAAATTACCATAAAATCAGTTTTAAAAATTTCCAATCCATTTTATGGATATTTCTCGTTTCTAAGTTACAAAGTTTTCTACTCTATAAATTTTTTGTTAGATTTTTTTGAGTTTACAATTTTTAAAATATTATTATTAAATTCATACTAAATTATTTTTTTAAAAAAATTCAATTTATTTTATGGCTTTGAATTTTTTTATATGTATCAATTTTCTTCTGTAAGGATTTTTCGCGTATAATTTTATGAGTTCTAGATTTCCAATCAAGGTTTTTTCCATTATTTCATTTCCAAAATTTTGTTTATGATTATTAATTTTAATTTTTTTTATTATTATCATTTTAATTTTATTTTTAATTATGGAGTTTTCTACTAGTTTCATGGAAGCTAGTCTAATTGATTTCTAACTTTTCCCTAACCAAGTTAGGTGAATTCTAATTACCCATTAGGTGATATTATCTAGATAATCATGACAAAATATTTGGAATTTCATGTCAATTTAATGCATTTCATCTTTTAATGCAAATAAAACCAAAAAAAGAAATTAATTAAAAAATAATAAATAATTTTCATCCGAGGGATTTTTTTGACCCCTCGGCCGAACCCCCCTTAAAAATAGGAGGGAGGATTTTGCATTTCAGAAGATTTGTCTTGAAAGAAAAAAAAAAGATAGAAGAAAACACTACAAAAATATTAAGTCTTTAAAGCTTTTATAAGGTAAATTTCTTCCTAAAGTTTTGGTTTATCTTCATTTTTGTTCATTTTCCTCTTGTTGGTGAGCCAAAATCATGCTTAAGTTGATTGATTTTAATCCATGTTGAAAGACTAAGCATGATGGCCATGAGCCAATTTCTTTCATCTAACTATTTTTGTTTAAATTTTCTTGCTAATAATTTGTTTTTCTTCATGAATCATGTTTTTGTTGATATCATGTTGGTTTTTATATTGTATTTGTCATATATATATAATCATATGCATGTCATTTATCTTGGCATTTTCTTGTTGATAAGTTGGAGTAACATTTTTTGTTTTTATTTTTTATGATTTATTATACTTTGATGTTGGTTTGCCCTTGATAAAGTCATAATATGGTGATTTTTTAGTTGAAAAAAAATTTTGTTTGATGGTTTATAAGGTGTTGGCTGAAACTCATGCATGTGTATCTGATGATTTATTATTATTATTATGGCTATTTTATAAATATAAAAAGTTTAAGGACTAATCTAAAAAAGGAAAAAATAATTTCTAGCCATTCCATGCTTGGTCAAAACCCACATATAGCTTTAAGAATGAATTTTATGCATTTTATTAAGTAGAAATACATTTTTTGGATATTTGGAGTCTATTTAATTTTAGAAAGTTTGGGGACTTTTGTGTAAATATTTAAATTTTTGTTCTAGGACCAAAAGAAAGTAACCAAACCCTACTTGTGAATTATGGATGTGATTTTTTGTGATTATTTTAATTTATTTTATGTTTAATTTTATGTTGTAATTATGTAGGGACTAATTTGCAAATTTAAAAAAGTTTAGGGACCATTAGAAAAATCTAGTATTTTAGGTCAAAATGGTCATCTCTAACATGAAATCATTCACTTAAAGTATTTTAGAATATTTCTAGTAATCCACTGGTCCTCCAGTGGGGTGCTGAAAATATTAAAACCTTTCGTATTCTTTCAACTCTCCGTTAGGATACAAAATGCAATTTTGAAAAATTTAGGCATTTAATTACATTTTTTGCATTTTGCGGTCACCCTTGATGTCCAAATTACCCATTTAGCATAAATATCATCATTTTTACATTTACCGAGTCTTTTAGGGTTATTGAGATGCTTTTACAATAAAGGTATACCCTAGGGGCATTTTAGTAATTTCTTTAGAATAGAGTCCAATGTAGTCATCAGGATGCTTCTATGCTAAAAGTGTGCATTTAGGATAAGTTTACCCTTCTATGATCTTTTTCTTGTGTCTTTTAGGGTTATTGAGATACTTTCATATCAAGGTATACCCTAGGGACATTTGGTAATGTCCCTAAAACTGAGTCTGATGTAATCACCGAGATGCTTCTATGTGGAAGGTGTGCATTCGGGATAGGTCCTTCTTTTTATGATCATTTTCTAATCCTTTAGGGTTATCAAGATACTTTCATGTCGAAGGTATACTTCAAGGGTATTTTGGTAATTTTGTATTAAAACCAAGTCCTATATGACTACTGGATACTTTCATGTTGAAGGCACACATTAGATTTTAGACTATAATCAGTCTTTGGATACACTATTCATATTTTTAATAAAATCAAATTTTTTTAGAAAATTAAGACGATGTCTTCAAATTAAAATAATACGTGAAATTTCTCCCAATATATGAGAGAGCTTTTATGAATTATTTTAATAATGAGATATTCTTTTCAAAGTGAAAATCAAGATTTCTATAAGTTTTATAAAAAATAAAACAGTTCATATTCTTTTAGCCCTCTAGCAGGGTGCAAAAGATATTTTGATTTTTAAAACCTTTTATTTTTTTTAGGTTTTCCGGTGGGGTACAAAAGAGAATGATAAAAAACTTTCATGTCTACTAGTCCTCTAATGGGGTACGTAAGAGATTTTGATTTTCTAAAATTTCAAAAACTTGATTTTCGCAATATAGAGTAATAAATTTGGTCTCATAAAATATTATTTTAGGAATTACAGCTAAATGCCATGTATTGAAAATGGATAAAAATTAAAATTCAAGTCAACATATAATTAATAAAGTATTGATTTTCGGGCATCATGAGAGGGTCGATCTTTACTTGTGGTTGTAATCAACTTCAGACCTTTTTATATTATATCTAGTATGATCGTAGACCTCAGAATTAATATTTTAGGGTTTTGTAACCCTTAGAATACAAACTCTAATAGGTGACTGTAGACACCTCATTTTGTTCTAGTCAATTTTTGGCATCCAAAAACATAATTGAAAGGTGCTAGAATCAAAAAATTAAAAAAAATAAACTAGGGGTGACTATCGGGTGCCGCGTCACTAGACACTATTAGGCAACACAGGGCCAGGCAAAAAAAATTTTTTGGAGGTCTAAAATGCCTATGGTTCGCATTAAAGAAGAATGTGAAAATAAAGCATCAAAGGTCAATATTTGAGGTATCACAGGAGTCATGTAGATGAGTACACAAGTCAAGGTGAGGTAACCCAAGAAGCCACTGCTACATGCAAGTTATATCAGTGCATAAGTATTGATACAAGGCTTTTGCATCAACAAAAATTTTAATTTTTATGTGTAGTATTGATACATGGGGGTTTAGTCTCAAGACCTAATGAGATGCATCGATACCCATCATGATTGTCTTAATACAGACCTTGGCAGTAGCAATAGTTATAATTTTTGGAAAAATGTATCGATACACAAGCTTGAGTATCGATACAAGTTCATGAAGTACAAATAGATACCTCTAAGTCTCGAGATCGAAAATAAATTTTTGCTTTTGGTATCGATACATGTTTCATTGTATCGATTCTCATGGGTAAAAATTGACTTGTATATTGATATACAATGTTCTGCATTGATACACAAATGTATTTTTACCTAGTTCAAACCATCTTTCAACCATTGCACCACTAATTCAAAATCCAATTTAAACATGTTTCTTGCACCAAAATCATCAAAATTCATACTAAGCTTCGTCTTTTTGCCTATGATTAGATTTACATAAAATTTTGATGCCAAATAGCTAATAACAAGGGACATTTTGTGACATTATGCAATTTTTCAAAGCGTAAGGCTAAACTTTCCCAGTGCTTAGTTGCATAAAGCAACCTAGATCCATTATTTTTTATGAGCAAACCAATGGATTTGCATTGCAGTTAAGCATAGTACCTGATCTCTGCATGAGGTATAACACCAAAACCCCCAAAATGCCCTTGCTATTTTATCATTTGTCTTTATAGTCAAATGGCTATGCAAGCCAATCTTGGACTCAACTAAAGAAAAAACCTACCAGAAAAAACATCTCAATAGAAAAACACCCACTTCCAGATTTTCCCTCAATATTCCCTAGCCACTAAAAACCAATAAACTTTTCTCCATTCTTAGAGCCCTTTAAAACCATCACCAAAAGTCTTTCTAAAAACTTCATTTCACTTATATTCCCTTTTAAAACTCCCTTTTAATGTTACCTAAGTAAAAAGGCCTTTATTATCATCACTCTCTTGCTATTCAATGCTAAAAAAGTTGAGTTCAAAGTTATTGCTCAGAGAAAAGGCTGAAGCTTGAAACATTCGGTATATTTTCTCTACTTGACTCTACATATTCTTTGATTTTTTAACATTTTCATTATCTTAGTGACCTTTCTATATTACCATGACTCTTCTAAAGTTCTCATGCATCATTGCTATCTTGTTTGTGGCAGTCTTAGGATGTTCATGTTCTCTTGATGCCTAGATGTTGCATGGTAGGCCAAAGATCTTATCTTTCATTCTGTAATCAAAACAGCCCCTTATTCATGCATTTTCTATCATGTTTCATCTATTTTCATATGCTTAACACAAGTTTAAATGTTTTCATAACATGCATTGAGTATGTTCATGCATTTTCTTACATTTTAAAGAGTCTCATAACATAAAAATTTGTCTTAACAACTCCAGTATACTTTTCTTCACTTAAATATGTTCATATCACTTCTATGCATCTTATTTGTCATCTCTTTGCATTTTTGTTACCTTTTCCAGTCAAAATGTCATTTTTGCGTGTTTGCATGTGTAAGACTTGTTTATCTTTGTGCATGTTGTATTTTATTCATGATTTGTTTGTCAAAATGCATGCTTGTTTGCTATAAAAATCTAATTTTCAAAAACAAATCCCCAAGTGAAGTTCATGCTACCTCCGATAGATGAAGAACAACATGGATTTGATGTTTTCATATGTTAGCTATATTAGCTTCGAATTAATCTTAGTTTTGATATAACCAAAACTTAATCTTAATGAGCTTGTGTTAAATTATTTTCAAGATTAGTATTTTTCCATGAAATATTTTGTAAACACTTTGAAAAATACTAGAAAGTGTTTTAACTC